>JAPKLX010000040.1:2299724-2324323 GCA_026898415.1 Leonotis leonurus
CAATTAAAACCAATATGTGAAACGCAATACGTGAAAACAACAGAAGAGGTGAAACCAATAAATACTAATGTTAATCGTGAAATTTCATTACATATATAGTGATTACACTAAATTACTCGACAATATGTGAAAACCGAAGATGCAATTCTAAGTCTATACTCTTTTACATTTGAATTTCCCCAAGATATGGAGGGAGATCCACTAATCAATCTTTCAACCGCCATGCATGCAAATGCACCACAACTACAAGAATCTTGTTGTTTAAACTGTTTCGATGCTTCGGGTGCATTCCATACCAAAGGCTTTTGTTGTGGTTTGATTTGAAGCAAATTCGTGCTCCAGTACTTGATACACGACAAACATCTCCCAAAAAGCTCAAGTAGTGGCCTCAACATGTCATTTCTGTTTTCTGTAGGTCCTTCCTGCCGTGAACATACAAAGAATCATATAGCTCCACACTCCATGCACGTAGATCGATCTTTACAACCACAAAATGCCCGTTGCAAAGAATAGGAATGATAACCTAATATTCATATAACTATAATGTGAATAATTGATAATATATTTTGTTAAACAAGTAATAAATAAATAAGTATGACACTTACTTGTGTAGCTTCTAACCATACTCATCGTGGCTTACTATAATTGCTTCCAAAGTAAGAGTCAGAATCTGGTACCCATTCATTGATTAAACTTTGAAGCTCTTTCCTTGTCTTTATCTTCTTACTTTTCACCATCTTTTGAATCTTCGTCCAAGCCACGTTAAGTTCCCTCTATAAATAGAAGAATAATTCAAAAATGAACTTTCATAAATAAAATACATTGATATTGATGAGAATCAATCTTACATGGATATCAGTATGAAGTATGATAGTGTTGCGAGCATTCACGTCTGGCAGTACATTTTCACGACAGGCCAACCTCTGTCTCAATCGAGCCATATATATGTCAACAACCTATATCATAAAAATAATTGATAAAATAATATGAAACGATCAAAAACTTTTTAAATCAAGAAACATAGTATTTAACATTATTCTTACCCAAAAATCCATGTCTGTTGTCATATCTTCAATCATCTCAAAATGATCACCATCTACCTCATGACCACTTAAAATGAATCTCACCTTAGTCGGTTTGTTTAGTCCTCTAAAATCTAGGTAATTGGCTAAAATATACTCAGGAAGAGCTGGAGGCTCATCACTTATTATATATGGGACTTGAGGCTCAGGTAGTTGATTGCTAGAAGATGGTAATTAAGATAATTTTTGTTGATGTTGAGGTTTGAGCTATGTATAAAGAATATGTAGTTAGACATCAAAATCAAATGTAATGTTGAAATATAACTTCAAAATGAAACAATTCGAATTTACTAGTTTTGTTTAATACCGTTTGAA
The DNA here is from genome assembly GCA_026898415.1 of Leonotis leonurus. Classification (NCBI taxonomy): domain Eukaryota; kingdom Viridiplantae; phylum Streptophyta; class Magnoliopsida; order Lamiales; family Lamiaceae; genus Leonotis; species Leonotis leonurus. The sequence continues at coordinate 2,301,122 of JAPKLX010000040.1, forward strand.
ACCATTCGAATTGACTAGCAATTGAATCGGTGCTCATGATAGGTTAAGAACATGTCGTAGGATAAAATGGAGCAAATCTAGTACTGGCGCTCTATATTAATTCAAAATTGTGCATTAATATTATTATTAACAATAAATACATTTGTGTTTAAAAAAATCAATTTAAGAAATGTGAGATATTAAAAAATTAAAACTAGTACCTGTCCAAAACCGTAGCTCATGCTAGGCTGAGAGGATGCCGTGGCAGTAAATGGAGCAAATCCAATACTAGAGCTCTATATTAAAGCAAAAAAAATACATTTGTGTTAAAAAAAATCAATATATTAAAATTAGTAAAGAACAATATTAAAAAAATACATTTGTGTTAATAAAGAACAATATTAAAAAATTAAAATTAGTACCTGTCCAAAATCAGAGCTCGAGAATGGCTGAGAAGATGTCATGGCAGTAAATGGAGCAAGTCCAATACTAGTGCTCTATATTAAATCAAATTATGAATTAATACTATCATAAAAAAATTTAGATAACAAATATATGAAATATATAAACACCTGTATGCCTATATCGTGAAAAGGGCCTGAATAGGTGGGCAAAGATGTGCTCGCACACTGCCCAACATATGATATGTACTCAGCCACGGGGTCGACAGGTGCTGGATCTGCGTGAGAATCCCGAGCTGACTCTGTAATAGGTGGACTACGTCTATGTGTGTCCACAATAGGTGGGCTACGTCGGGATCCTGAGCAACGAAGCGTATCAGCTAATTCAGTTATCCACTTCTTCACCTTTGCCCCTAATCTCTCCTCTCCAGCTTCCATCTTCGCTACCAATCGAGCCTCTACAGCTTCTATCTTCGCAGCCAATCGAGCCTCACTTGCATTGATCTCATTTTTGTAGTATTTTTTTAAATCGGCTAACAACTCAGAATCAGGAGCACACTGTCTATCTGGTGGCTCAGCTCCACTACTAGAGGATACATGTGCTGCTCTAGCACGTTTCCCAGTATCATGACGACGACCACGACCACGACGTGGCTCCATACTAGGAACACTACAATCTGAAGCTCCAACATCCTGCATATGGTCTGCATCAGGATGACTAGTAGTTCGTCTCGCACGTCGAGACTGAGCAGCTCTAGAAGGACTTGCACGGTGCGGCCGTGTAGTACGATATTCAGGAGGAAACTGATCACCCTCACTCAATGCATTCACTGGCGCCACAAATGGTACACATAGTGGATCCTCACAGTCTAATGATCTATAATAGACCGACTCCAACTCTGTATCATCAGCAACTATGTTGAATATAGTAAATCCCTGCAATTAATCAAAAAAATATAATATTAACCATTAATACAATGTAATGTTTTTATTTACATACTAATTAAATAAATTATATATTTACCTCTTGTTCAAATATCTGCTGTAGGTTCTCAAAACCTTTTTCAAAATTCAACTTTGTTCGAAAAGTCCATCTAACACACCTCGGGTATCCCATGCACTGAAATCTCCCAGCAGTGTTGCTTAAAGAACGAACAACCTCCAAACCCCAGACCATCAAAGCCCACGAGGGCCCGTAAAAATGATACACCAGCTTGTTCGGAGTCCTCCTCACGTAATGATCCAACAACTTGTACGTGTATGCTCCCCATGGGAATGCATGCCAACGATCAAGATCATCCACCAGTACCCACAACCACTCATGCACAAACTTAGTGGTGTCTAAACCTAACAAAAATATGTATGCTACAAGCACGTGGGCCACCCTCAAGTATATGTATCCATCAGGATCAGGAATAGTGTTCCGTGTATCTAGAAAACGATCTAAGACATCTTTTCCAGTAAGTTGCACGCCATTACAAAAGTTTTGATATACAACAATGCTAGTGGCGTTGTGTGGCACTGTGGTATCAAAATTTGAAGGCCCAAATCTAAGACCCGTGATAAGGGCATAATCTTGATAAGTAAATTCAATATCCCTACCACATAAGTGGAACCACATCCCATTTGGACTAACAATGGCACGAGATAGTAACCCGTGCATTGCCTGCCCTGACACCATTCCCGGTGTCCACGAGCTAAGGTGACCAAAAGACCCCGCCTTGAATCTACTTAATAAGTCATCTCCACCCAAGCTTATAAGCCTATTCATAATCTGCTTTAAAATTTTGATCTTATAATATGTACTAACCGTAGCCATTTGATTCAATGTGTTTGGCCTACGATATCTTGGACCGCCGAATATCTGAAATTTTAACAAACTAATTAGAATACAATTTAATTTAATATCATGCACCACTCAATGTGTTTGGCCTACGAGGGCAAAGTCAGCGACCGCGGAAGACTCAGCGGCCGCTGACATCGCGCACCCGCCCCGCGCCAGCTCCAGAGACCATGAACCACGCCGAGTCAGCGGTCGCTTACTACTCAGCGGCCGCTGACCTATGTCATTCAAAAATACTCCAAACGCAGCCCTCTATTTACGTAAGTTTACTCAGCGACCGCTGACTTGTCAGCGGCCGCTGAGTTGACGCTCAAAGAGGAATGCATGGAGATGGTTCGCGCTCGGTTTGCGCTCGAGCGCAAACCGCGCAGCCGAGCGCAAACCGAGCGCGAACCATCTCCTGCTTTCCTCTTCGATCGTGAACTCCTCCCAGTATTCAAAGCAAAACAGTTATTCAGCCAAACTCGATCGAGAAGCATGCAAAACAAGTCAATCGCGAAGCATGCTTTCATTCTACCCAAAGTCAGTTCTTCCCCCACCCCACATACATCAATTTTATATAAAACTTCATATATATTACATGCTTTTCATTCATTTCACATATTTCACCATTTAAAACAAAAATTAAATCTGATAAAACACAAATCAAAATGTAGAATTAATACCACAATATTTGTATCTTCTCTTGAAGCCATTGGATAGGGGTGAGAAATGGTGGCTTCGCGGCGGTGGCGGCGTGGACGGCGGTGGCGGGCAGCTCGGTGTTGCAGTCGGCGGTGGTGTTTGGAAGAGATGAAAATGGAGTGAAAATGGAGTGAAAATGGTGAAGGAAGGAGATGATAGTGGGTGAGTGGTAAAAATTAATGGGTAGTTAATGTAGGTAGATAGTTATTTAATTTGAAATATTTGAAATATTTAGGGAATATTAATGACTTAATTAGTGAAATAAGTATAGTATTGTTTCTCTAATTTGGAAGTGATCGATTGGGAGGGATAAATTTATGTATTTTTGTATTCTAACTAAATATAAATTATCATGAATTAAGGTGTAATGTAGGTAAAAAAATGTTTATTATTGATATATATGTTAATTTTAAGAAAGATTGAATAGGAGGGAGTATAATTTATTTTCATAAATTTACATATGTAATAGATAATAGATAAATAAATAAATATGTAAATAATTTATTTTAGATTTTATTTTAAATGAGAATGAGTATTTTCTGCATGTGTAATAAAAAGTGAGTATTTTTGACATGTAGCATTATAGTAGTGAGCATTTTAATTTTTACCCCTAAATTATGATGGGTTTATTTTTATTCGGATTTCTTGATTGGGGATGATTCCATGAAATCAATAGGATTTAAAGATTTTTGGCAGTCTTCTAAATTTAATTAATCGATAAATAAATATAGAGGATTATTTTTCACGTGCTTCTTCTTTTACCACATCTAATTCATTGGAGGCGAAACTAGAAGGATTTTGAGAATTTTGGCATTTCAAATGTTTTTTCTGGATGCATGTACTTTTGTGCTATATATTGTACTGCTTACTATCGATTATGTGCTTTGCAGTGTAATTCCCCTAAGAGTCTAAGACTAAGTTTAATAATAACCGCCTCATCAACTCAACCTTCTCACTTTTATATTATATATTTATTTATTTTTTTTATAAATTTATTATTTTTATAAGTTTATCGATGATCTCATTCTCAACCCAATCGTCCCACCTTTATATTATTAAATTAACTTTTTATATAATACTACATCTGTCCCATTATTGTTGTCCTATTTTATTAAAATAATACACTCATTTCAATATAAAAGAAGACAATAATAATGAGACGGAGGGAGTATTATTTAATTAATTTTTTTAATAATTTAATTATGTGAAATAAATACATAATAAAAATAAAAAAAATTAAATTTTTGAAAAAGGTTCAAACTAATATTAAATTGAGAATTTTCAAATTAATATAGAAATTACAATAAATGAAACATGAAAATCAAAATAAACAACCGATCACCGAATAATTATACGAAAATTGTGAATAATTATATCAAAATTGATCTCTATTTATAGAGAATGAAAAAATATGAATTTTGATATAATTTATATATTTTTTTAATATATTATACAAAAATTAATTTAATTTTGTGATAATAACATAAAAAATATATAAGAACCAATAATATGTTGACATTTGTAATATAGATAAATTAAAAAGAATAATAAATGGGTGGGTGATGGAGGGCTGTGGACTTCTTCAAACCCACCACTCATTTTCTTCTCAATCCATTTTTTTTTTCTGTAATAGTAGAAGGACTCTTGTCCCCACCATGGGCCGATGAACATGGTCTAGTGTCAAGTCAAGCTAGCGTTTGTTTCGATTTCTGGAGAAAATTTTGAATTCTTGCAGTTATGGTACTGTTGGTTTTGTGTGATAACAAGGCGATGAACCTGAACACAAACATACTGTCCAATTTAATGTTAGCCTATTGATAGTAAGGTTAATGCTTAACACTAAGGTGTTAGGTTTAAGTCATCCGTGACGCGACCATATAATTTAATGTTAATATTTCCATAAAATATAAGAATATTTGTTCACAAATGTGTAGATAAATATTGATACAACCACATTATCCCACATCGGAAGAAATTTAGCAACACAGAAGAGCGTTAGACTTCCCGCTCTCTGCGCTGGAAGGATTACATGCCTGTGCGGTTCGGGCCCATTAAAGTAGAATCGGTTGGCCCAATTGAACAATCATCTTTTTATTTTGCCTTTTGCATCTAAATTTGCAATATACATATAAATTATGTAGTGAACACAATATTATTTCTATTTTTTTTTGGATAAGGAAGTAGATAGGTAGAATAATTTGGGGAAGAATTGATCAAGTGTAGTGAGAATTAAAGAGTGAATTAAGAGATTGAACTTTGAGACTCATTTTCATCGGGCGACTCTAAATTTTGGTGTTCTAAAAATCGGCCTAGGTGCTAGTCAGAGTTTGGCCGGCCCGATTATGAGGTAATCGGTCCTATCTAAGACTATCATTATCGGTTGTAAAATTCATCAAAGTCGACTGCCACATGTATAAAAAGAATTTAAAAAGAATACAAAAATAAAAAGAGGTGGTCGAACATTTAAAAAAAGAGACCGTCAATGGTCTCCCACTCTTCCTCTCTCTTCTTCTTTATGCCAATAGAGTGGAGACACATGTCTTCATTCTATTGGCTAATTTAATTTTAATTAGATATATCAATAAAAATGAAATCTATAAAATATATCAAATTTTTTATCTCTTCATTATCTATAAATAGAGACCAATATTCTATATTATATGCATTGAGGCAATAACTCTTTCTTCATTTATCATAATTTTTATTTTGAAGCTCACATCGTCGCTCTTCTATACGACTTGATCGAGCTTATCTGGATGAAATTTGGTAATCCTAGAGTTATATAATTTTTGTCAAAGTTATTATGTAGCATTTTATTTTTAATTTCTTATTTAGATTGTTATAATTTAGAGACTTAATTTGTATATGTTTTTTTTTGTCGAAATTTATATTTTATAGGAAAAATGTTGATTTGTGTTATAAATATTTTTTAATAATATCTATTTTAATTATTTAAAGCAAAATCAATTATAATATGTATTAACAAAATAAAAATAAAATGTTATAGTTGCATTGTTGAAATAATTATTGATAAACTACAAAAAAAAAATGAAGGTGGTTGGATTGAATAAAATTCAAATAAGAAAAAAAAATATTGAAGTGGTTGGATGATTGGAGTTTTTGATGGTCATTGATAAACTTAGTCTAAACGTTTGAATAATTGAATGCTAGTTGGTTGTTTAGGCGGATAGTCGGTACAAATTAGAGGCGGATCAAGCTAGTTGGGGGAGTTGGGTGACTAAATAGGATTTTATTAATAATTTAATTGATTTTAAAATTTATGAGAATAAAGAGATTTAATATTTATATATATATACATATTTGAATTTAGTATAGATATTATATTATAATTTGGATTTTATTTTAAATTTATGAATATTATAATCTATATATGCTAAAAAATATATATCATGTGTTTTTAACTTTTTTTTATTATGAATTATAAAATAAAATTATGAATTTTATGTATTTATATATAATTTTTACTATATGATATGTTGATAAATATAGAAAAATAAGCATTATAATTCGATTCGCATATGCGCTAGTCTCCTCTCTACCGTGTGAATAGCGCCTAACGACTTTTAGAACAAATTACAGGCCAATATTTCTAAATTTGAATATATACCAAATTGAAATTCAACTTAAAAAAATCAGATTACACTAGAACATCAAACTAACCAAATTTAAATACTTAATTTATTACGCTTTAGTTCCAACTATTTGATTGCATAATTAATTGTTGGGAAATAATTTTCAACTCTTAACTAATTTGATAATTATATTAAAAATAATTCATTATTATTATATGTTGTAAGTAGATAATGGTAATATGTTATATTTTTAAAATTAACTTTCGGTAAATGAAAATTTAATATACCAAAAATGGTGTGTGGTGCTCGAGAAAATTAAATAAATGTACGGACTAATAAATGCTAAAAGGCTCATATCATATGGCCCGTTTAGTGTTTGAGCCAAATTATTGAAATGAAATTAACTTTTCGATGTTTTGCAAACCCGTTCCAACTTATTTTAACTAAGTTGTATGCAATAAAACGAGGTTATCCTAAATTGATAAGTTAACTCAAGTCGTATTTTCAAGGAAGGTTAATCAGAGCTTAATCTACGTTGCTCACAAAAAGCAAATAAAATCCTAAACACTCTAATCGTAATGTGGTTTGTCGTTATTCTAAATAAATTAATTACCTAGGAGTGAGAATTTAAAGGAATCGAAAAATAGTGTAGCTAGACAAGAATAAAGAACGCAATTAAACCTAGGTCTGAGAATGCGAATTGAATGCAATTAAATCCTGACATATTTCTATTGCTTGATTAACATGAATAAATAATAATCAGATCAATAGTTCAAGTATAATTGATCAAGAAACCACACAAAGGTAAAAACAATAAAGGAATTGAAAAGGCGATGAGAACTCACGAATTAAAAAAACGAACAATGAAATAAATAATAAGAATAGTCGTAGAATTGAAGTCGAAATCCAGAGTAAAAACTCCAATGCTTCAACTAGCTGAAATGCACGAAGGATGAGAGCTAGGCAACGCGCCTAGTAGCAGTGGCTAGCCCCTAGCGGCCGTTAGTCCTCCAAAGGAGGAATCAGACATAACGTGTGGCTAGAGGCCGCTAACTCACTATTTAAGGAGACCTCACGTGATTTCTACCACACAATTCGATTTTAAGGTTAGAAGCAAGTAAGGCAAGATATAAAACTCTCTCTATATATATATATGGGTGAGTTCTTATGCAAACTTATTTCCAGAGAAATATTTAATCAAATCTACGGTTGAGATTTAAAACATATGAATGGTAATTAAATATAAAACATATCCACTGTAGAAGTAAAGTAAAAAAAGAAAAACAAAAAGGGCTTTCTACATATGCATCGTCTAAAACAACGATTTTTATCAGCTGTAGAAAAGAAAGAAACTTTATATTCATAAAAGTTGAAATATGAAGAAAATAAATAGATATACCTAGCTACTTTTTTCTATGGATAAAAAAAAAAGAATCTAATTGGTAGGGGAAGCACCGTAAAGATCAATTGGTGAGATTGGGAGCCGATACAATAAAAACTGCGTACTTATGTCATGATGGTAGATATACTTATCTCATGATGTGAGATAAAAAACAGGAATCCACTTATGTAATATAGTTGATCCACTAAAGTCTTGAGCAGCGGTGTAGGATCAGATCCCAAAGATAGTAAGTTTTTTCTTTCTTAGGAAGGAAAGTCTTTTTCAAAGATTCTATATAAATTTATATTAATTTAATATAAGTGTTGTAGAGGGGTAAATTGGGTTAATCAACTTTAGCACCTTCTAAATTAATTACAATTCCGCAGGAAAATTGGGTAATCACCTCCCTTACAAAAGCAATTACATTCCAAAATTAATTTTGCATTAATTATCAATTTAATAGAAATTACATCATGTCGTTTAGCATGTAGTTCATTTACTAACTTATTACGCATGTACAAATATCCTTAAACATTTATGTGCAATAATTTTATAGAAAATGAGCAATAATTTTGTATTTATTAATTCAGCATTATTATATGAGCATGCCAGAATTATATTACACCAATATAAGCAACATTGTACACTAAAGTAAGCAATGAAAATTCTTATCAAACCCTAGTTTAAGCACTATGGTATACTAAATTAAGCATTGACATGCACTCAAATAAGCATCATTAAACCTTATTGTGGTTAATATATAAATTGTAATAGAAAATGAATATATACTAATTACGATTAAAAATTCACGACGTGTGTAATATTCTTGAATCAATAAAAATAAATTAAAGATAATTATCTAATAACAATGCTTAATTACAACAAATGAATGCTTAAATTGGTATACTATAATCATAATGATAGTATAGATAATATGATGTGAAGCAATAATATTCAAGTAATGATACACCAAAAGACAATGACGTAATCCAACTCAATAAAATAAAGAATATCTAGCCTATTGTTATAATTAAACAAATTTGGTATACATAATTGTTCAAGACATTCCATAATTTAAGAAGATTAGGAGTTACAAGTTTTTTAGTGACTATACTCATCTTCAGTTGTAATGCATATTTATAAATAAATGTTCTTTTTGTCCATAAGTAAATTGAAAAGAATAATGCATATTTATATTACATAAATTTAAAAACTATAAGGCTTTATACATAAAGCAGTAACATCCCTCATTAATATATGTTATAGGGATAGTATGTGTTTAATTTAGTAATCAAAGCAGAACACCAGTCAATATAATATAAATGTTGTTGTTCGACTTAAAACGTATCTCAAATTAATTAAATAAAATGCAATACGTAGTAGCCGACTCGAATATCGTATCTCAAAGGAAGACTATGCAGGGCTATCAATTATTAGTACTAAGTTATTAAAGATGAAGTCCTAACATACTATTAATATAAATTGTAACAACAAAAATAAAGATTAAAATCAATTAAACGAATTCCAACGAATTGAAGCTTTAGGATTAAGATTAGATGCTTAATTCTTATTCAATGCCTAATTGATCATGCATCCATACTAGATAAAGAATACTAAAAGTTGTCTAGCAAATTACTTTCGTATTAATACACTAGGCCGTGATCTTAACTTTCGTATACATTTCACACCTTTAATAATTACTTAATCTCATATAGAATATTATTCTTACGTTTCCGGTTAGAATAATGTTGATTAACCTTTAGTCTTATGTCAAGCAAATGATCAATCTACTCAACATATACATATGAATTTAATGGTGATCAAGCACTAAACTCCATACAAAACAAGTTAATCAAGGGCATAGATCAAATAAACATCAAGTAAGAACATAAACATTCAATCCAAGTAAGGATCTAACCAAACATCATATATAAGGTAAAATCACAAAATAAAACCACATAAAGGAAGCTTACTAGTTGAAAATAAGAATCCAAAGTCGGAATTCACTTCAATCCATCGGAATTCTTAAAATAATAAACTAAGGAAGCAGTAAAAACTAAGTGTTTGAGAAGTTCTTTTTTAAGTTACATAGCTTATCCCTCTGAAAATGACGCCTAGAACAATTATAAGCGCGGCCATAACTACTAGCCAGCGGCCGCTGGCTACACCCTTCTGTCCCGCTGTAGAAAACTTCCCAGCGATCGCTGGCTGCGTGCTTCTGTCCTCGTCTGCTTCTGCAGCCCAGCGATCGCTAGTTGCACTCGTTAGCTCCTTGTTGCGCTCGTCTCCTTCCCGTTCCATGCTCGTTCGCCTCTTCCTCACCCGGCTTTGCTCCAACAGCCTTTCCAGCACTCCTAGCTCAAATTCATCATCTTTCACTCCATCCTACATAATACACTACAAAACAAGAACGGCGTAAAAACGAATTAAAATAATACGAAAAACATAAAAATAAAGACATAGACACAACAACACAACGAGCTAAAAACGTAACAAAAATACACTAAACAATTGCTAAAGAGTTTGTAGATAATAATGAAATTTAGAAACCTAACTTATTTCAAGAATCAATTAAATTTGAGAAACAGACATTTTCATTAAATTAAAATACGTTAAATTTTCAAAATTACTGTACATTGCATATATACCTGAAAATTTTTAAATAAGAATATGGAAAGTATTAAAAATTAATTAATTTTTTGCAAAAAAAATATATTCTTACTAATCATCTTTAGTAGTAAAATATGTAATGCAACTAATTTTTGCATTTTATTTAATGCATATCAAGGAATCCTTAAAGCATAATTACTTTTCCAATTTTGTTAAGAAGATATTTTCATCAAAGAAAATTTCATAAAATTTCAAGAATTACTTTACATTGCATTTATACTTGAAATTTTTAAATAAACATTTGAAATGTATTTAAAAAAAATCAATTCTTTGTAAAAAAATTTATATTCTTCCTAAATTTCATAGTATTAAAATATGTTAATGTAACTAAAATTTGCATTTTATTTAATGGTTATCAAAAAAATCCTTAAAGCAAAATTACTTTTCCATTTTTATTAAAATTAAAAAATATTACCATAACATTTCTATAACTCAATTACCCGGATGAATATTCTTTTGTTTGGCTCCAATACATTCTCTGATAGACATTTGGGTGAGCTGATGTAATTCTTTCTTTTCTGCAAAACGGTTTTAGTAAAGTTTTGGATATAAACATTTAAGCAGGTATCTGAACAATAAAAAAAAGCAGAACAATAATAACATATAGGTAGGGTGAGTCTAACTTTTAAAGGATGTATACAGTTTCTGCAACACTACATAAAATGAAATATCGTATCTTTCCCTTTTTTATTTGCAACAACCATTAAAAATTGTAATTCTGATTCAATCTTGTGATATAATTTCCTTTTGCTTTGTTTTACTTCCTGCTCTTATGTGTGAATATTTTTTTGTTATGTGAATATTTGTTATGTAAGTATGAAATTATAACGACTGGGTCTTCCACTTAATTCATATTATTGAGATTAATGTTTTATTAATTGTATTAGTAACGTGGGCGTCCCACTTAATTCATTATTGAGATTATGATTTATTTATTGTATTAGTTCTGATTTATATTGTTTCATATATTTACTAACAATTTAAATTCTTACTCGTATTAAAACAATGTTTTAAGGAATTTATTGATGTTATATTTTTTAATTTATTAATTTAATAGGCATTCGTTGGTGTAGTTCTTATTATTGTATTATTTATATAAAAACAATTTTTAATTATTAGGAATTAGAATGAATTTGATAGGATTATATTAATTTATGTTTTGTTACTGTATTTATTTAATTATAATAGTTCAATTATATTTGAACAACATTATATTAATATACTATATTGTAAGTGCTTTGTTGTATTTTTATTTTTTTTTATTCCCATAATTTGTTTTTATGAAAATGTTCTTTTTTCCACGAATACTATATTTTTAAAGTTTGTTTACCTTATTTTTATCTTGATATGTTTATGTTTTGTTTAAATTGTTTTATAATACCTTATTTCTATTTTGAGTTACAAATATATTTATATTAATCTTATTATTATTATGAATTAAAATTAACTGGAATTAAATATAAAATTAAAATTAACTGGAAATAAATTTTTATAAAATTTTACATAAATAATTTTACTGAAGTATAAATTCTACTTAATCAATATATTGCTCCACTATTTCATGTGTTATTTAGGAATCATTGATGGAAGCTCATTAATTATAATTGTATTATTTAATTTAAATCATAGGTACAAAATTGCTATTTTTGTTATGTTATTTTAATTAATTTAAATCATATGTACAAAATTGCTATTTTTGTTGTATTAATTAATTATTTTGTCAAACTCTTATTATACATTATTATTATTTTTTATTGTACTCTGAGTTTATATATTAGTATACCTTATTTCTGTCGTAGTATAAAATAATTGAAACAGTAATGAAGATATAGTTAATTCAACTGAAAAGGAAATCCTAGGTAGATTGTTGAACTCAAATGCAAATCTTTAACTGAGATACGCAACATACTACAAATCTCTTATTTAGAGTAATTATTTTAATCTCAGAATTGCAAGTGTAAATACTATTTTCTTCCATACTCCAAACTTATTCCTTCTCCTGCTTCACCACTTTCAAAAGCTTTTTTTTTTTTTTGGCATTGTTGAGGGAAACTCTTCAATTATAATAGTATCATCATATCCATTTATCTTCTCGATTCTTTTTGACGTACTTGACTTGTTTGTCTCATCTAACTTCTTGATATTGTCACCTTTCTCCTTGATCTGAGAAAAAAAAAATGCCCATAAATATATATCTGTAATTGATTAATATGTCTATATTTTTATTAAATGTTGATTACTTACCTCAATTGGCTTGTGGTATTCCATGTATTTGCTAATTTCTTTGGGATCACTTATTAACTTGCTCACTGCGTAAGCACCTTGGAAGTTGTACCTTTTTGTCTGTCCGGCACGAATCACAATCTTGAATAGTGCCCTTTTATCAATTAAGCTCTCAATTTCAACAGGAAGTTCAGTGGTTTCTTCAAACTTTCAAAAAGAAAATAAATATATAATTAGAGTTTAAAATATTATTTTTATCAAACTTTTTTATAGTATTATAATTTTTCGTAGGAAAAAGATATTACCATATCCATTTCATCCTTAGTTTTTCCAATAAGTTAGAGGCATTCTCTTTCCCACACATTAAATGATGTCTCACCATTTTCATCAGCAACTTTTAAAGTAAGCATATGCTTATATTATGCAAGAACAGAATTTTAATAAGGGCATTTAGATGAATTTTTTTTTTTTTTGAGAAGTTACCTTATTTTACCCCCAACATCGAAACTCTCACTTTTTTGCGGTAAAACTTATCATCATCTGGTTTCAACTTTGTTAAACATTTTTTGCATGCAAGATAAGCCCAACCCCCAATACAATCTATTGCAAAGATTTCTGCATACACCCAAAAATATCTATTCTATAGGATAAAATTTTATCAGCTACATATAAGTTATAGAAATAAGATAAGAAGTACAAAAGTAAGAAAATTACCTTTTCTTCTTGTTTAATTTGAGTAATTGTCCTCAACGGGATATCCAAATCAGGATCTTTTGCAAGTATCTTGAAAGATTCAATGTCTTTCTTTGTTTCTTTTCTTTCTATTTTCACACCTAAAAGGTACCTATAATAAAGCAGAATAAAAATTAACGTTAATTTTGGTCAAAAGTTATGTTTATTGTATTCTTCTTACTTTTCTTTGAATTCCAGAATGTGTGGGAAACTGTTGTCCGTTATAATATTGGTGGCGTAATATGCACTTGAAATTTTCACTTCACCTAATTTGTCAAAAAAATATATCAGGAAAATATTTAATTTTGTATTTGGTGCAGTTGTCTTTATTAATATATTACCTTTGTAGGTTGTTGGTTTGCAAAATTGTAAAATTACAACCATTGGTTTTGGAACATCTTTTTGAAGAATGCTTGTTAATTGATCCACATAGTCAACCCAAAGTGTGCATGAAAGTGTCTTTCCACTACAAATACATTTTAATGTTATAAAATGAATATGTTTTAAAAAATAATTGGCTGTTGGGAAGTAAATTACCATTCATCTTCAAGTAATATATCCATGAGCTTCATTGTTCGTCCATATTGTTCCTTTATTTGTGGTTGGTAGGATGCTACCACAACTCCTATTACATATGCAAATCAAAACAAATAAGTACATTATTTGAATTTTAAGTAAGTTGGATAGAATATTACCAAATAATAGGCTACTTGAGGTGTCTTGGATGGTGGATATCTCTTCAAATCCTTTGAATGAGTACATATTTGAAGGGAAATTCTCAATTTCCGACACTACGCATATGCGAATCTTCTTGGAAAAAAGTATTTTGTGCATTGAATTTGTGGTTTTATTCTTCTATGTATTTGCTCCAACAATATAATCTGATATTGCAAATAGTCTTCCAACCTTTAGTATTGGTTTGAACATAGAAATTTGTAATTTTTGCACTGTTCCATGAACAAAATTTTCCTGCAAGTGAAGAGAAATGTTAGATAAATTGAAAAATATCTCTAAGTATAATATATGAAGATGTGAAGAGATTATACAAATTGATCATGCATGATGCATTCCAATGTTCCAATTTCAGATTTGTTGTTGAATGGAGACTGCTCATACATGTGTTTGATTCTAAGTTTGATGGGGAACTTGCTTAGACTTTCTTCCAAGTCATGGACAAATCTGAAGAATGAAGCCATAGTAATACTTGCTAGATGATAGTGAAGTTTTGCGTGAGAGATGCATTGTGCGATCATCTATTTAAATATATAAATTTTCATTTAATTTAGAAGTAAATGTTATGATTTATTGAGAGATACACGTGGCCAATTTACCGGCACCAAGCGGTCACCCTCACTCACATTCACTCACTCCTAGTCGTACCATATATATACATATATAGATGGTGCGAGGTGGCCAAGGGCCATGGCCTCATCACTCATCACCTATTCTTGATTTCTTCCCTTCCCTTGGTTCTTTTTTTTATTTGCGCTTCTCTTGTTTTGTCTTTGATGTTCCTATGCTAATTTTCTACTTTTGAACGGAAAAGAAAAAAAAGTAAATGACAAAACCAAAAAAAAGAATAAAGAAGAAGGAAATGGGCTGAAGAAGAAATAATTAAATTTTGATGGGTTTATTTTTATTTTGATTCCTTGATTGGGGCTGATTCCTTTAAATCAATAGGATTTTAAGATTTTTGGCAGTCTTCTCTTCTAAATTTGATTAATCAATAAATTGTGAGGATTATTTGCATATTCTTCTAATTTTAGCACATGATCTAATTAAAAATCACCCATTTATAAAAAGGATTTTGAGAATTTTGGCAGTCTTCTAAATGTGAATTATTATCAGTAAACGCAATAAGAGCAGTACACTTTTCTTTTCTACCGCAAATGCGTCCTTTTGTGCTTATATTGTGCTGCTTGCTATCCATTCCTACAATTTTGTGCTTTTGCTGTGTATTTCCCCTAATGTGAAGTCAACCTAGTGTTTTGTTTCTATTTCTGGAGAAAATTTTGAATTCTTGCAGTTGTGGTGTTGGTTTTATGCGATAGTCGGCGATGAGTGAATTTGTATTTACTAAGGGAAGTGAAGGGTCATATCATAGTATTAGTATAAATATGTACAAGTGCCAGAATGATGGCAATCAATAGTATATACGATGAAAGTTATTGCAAATTCTTTATATTTAATTCACTCTAGAAAACACACACACTACTATTTCCATAGACCATAAATGCAAGTATTCGTTCACCAATGGTGTATAATGACATTATCCCACATCGGAGGAAGTATAGCAACACGAGCAGTATATAATAAGAAGAAATAGATTAAATATTGCCGAGCTTTGTAACGGAAGCTTGTAACCCGAGTGGGGGCATTAAGATGGTTGAACGTTGGGCCATACCGTTCTGCTGGGCTTTGGGCTGCTATTCTGGGCTGCCCGTTCCAAGCGGCGGAGTTGGGCCGTGTGGCCCGTTCCCGTTCGAAGGGACGGGTCACTTGGTCCCTAGAGAGGAGGGCACCGCGTGAGGCTGGCTTCACAGAGCAGCGTTAGACTTCCCGCTCTCTGCAGTGGGAGGATTACAGCCCTGTGCAGTTCGGGCCCATTAAAGTTGAATTGGTTGGCCCAATTGAACAATCAATCTTTTCACTTTTGCTTCTAATTTTGGAATTTCAATCGCGTACGACAATGCCTGCCGTGTCAAACATGTTATTTTGATTTTTGTATTTCAAAAATTGATTAATCTATAATTAAAATTATTACATTTTGTAAATATGGTATTGCACATCAGTCACGAATAAATTTTGCTAAAATCTAGCCGAAGTGATAAATTCAATTCAGTTTCAATTTTATTATTCAAACCAAAATACATTTGAAGTACTTAAATACATTAAAAATGATAAATTTTTAATAAAACATGTGAATTTGAAGAATAAAAATCTTCTTATTTAATCAAACAATCCAAACACACTTTTGTGAATTCTCAATAAACTCAAATATCAAACCCTAATACTCCCACATGCCCCACTCCATGGCATATAATGGCAAAACAAGACATAACTTCAAGTTCACATATAATACAACATGTTGGTGTAATTAACATTAATTCCTAACCCTTGTTAGCTGCCATCCAATTTTCGATGTTTGATTTTTCCCCAATAAGCAATAGTCCCATAACAGTGACAATAAATTTAGAAAGAGATAGATTCAAATACTTAATGACATGTGACCTTTGAAAATTGTATTAAAACACTCGTGATAATCTCTTATATAATCTTATTTTACCTTTAATTTCAAATCTCCCTAAATGTAGACGATGTGAAAGTTATGTGGCGTATATTGACCGAGTTAATAAAGACGACGTCATTCCAATTAAAACGACGTTGTTGTGATTATATAGAGCTTAAAAATAATGATAAATGCGAATCAGAGTGATTGATATCTTCTAATTTAGGGTATATATATATATATATATTAAATTTTAGATAATTAATTATGACATGTATTACCCTCGTATTAATACAAAATAACACTACAAAAAAAATTATTTTAGCAACGAAATTTTTTCTTTACTAAAACAAGAAATTCCGTTACTAAACATTTTAGTAACGGATTTGTAACGAATTTATCCGTAGTAATATTGATGGTTGCTAAAAAATTTAACAAGGGAATATATTCGGTTACTATATATAACAACATAATTGTAACAGAATTTCCATTTCTAAAATGGTTTCTTCAATTTTAGTAATGAAACTGTAACGAAAAATTCTGTTACTAAATTTTTAATAACAGATAATTCCGTTACTAAAATTTTACAAAAATTCCGTAACAATTCCGTTGTTAATCCGTTAAAATTTAAAAACGAAAAATTTTTCCGTCACTATTCCGTTGTTATAGAATGCATTTTTTAGATGTGGTATGATTAATCAATAGAAGATCTAAATTGGAATTGGAATGGGAGTTACTACATACAATGTATAAGTGTCATTTTCTGTTTGTGGGCATCTTATTCTTATATATATAGTCGGCAGTTATATATATATATATATATATATATATATTACTACGTAGTAAAGTCAAAAATATCGAACACGATGTATTTGTTTTGTACAAATGATTCTACCCATCATCATCATCATTTCTATCCTCAGTTTGAGACAAACATCAGTTTGTATGATCACAACTGGTGTATCTTTGATTGTTTAATGGCACAAAAATATTACTAGAAGCTGGTAAATGAAAAGTTAAACGAGGCCAAGAAAATAGCTTTTAATAAAGGATATTAATTAGATTAGAAAACGTCAAGCATGTGATGACAAATGTGAAGATTGAATTAATCAACAAGGTTTAATTAACACTAATTGCAAGAGTTTGATAGGGTTGTTTTTGTTTGATTGTGGAAGTCCATTGAACACCACAGCTTTTTATAATTGTATATATGCATGTGTTGTGCAAATTAACACCTTAATCACTCTATCTCTGTCATGTCGACTGTGCAGATGGAAGAAGAGAAAGGTGTTGAGGGAGATTACACACAGGATGGTACTATGGACCTCAAAGGTAGACCTGTTCTTAGATCAACCACTGGCAAATGGAAAGCTTGCTACTTTATTGTTGGTAAGAAATTAATTATGCAAAAACATATTCAACTATAACGTTTCATCACCTTCTTTTGCAGCCCACAACGTGATATCTCATGTTGGATTAATAATAGAGATATATCATTAGTGTTGTGATTGATAATTTGAGATTTAGAGAGTATGTGTTTCCTTATATATATGGTTGTATTTTGATGTATATATGGTTTGTGTTTTTTAGGGTATGAAGCTATAGAGAGGATGGCATACTATGGGATAGCATCAAATCTAGTGATATATCTTACAACAAAGCTTCATGAAGGAACTGTGGAATCTGCAAACAATGTAACTAACTGGATTGGCACAGTGTGGATGACACCCCTTATAGGTGCTTACATCGCAGACACCTATCTTGGCCGCTATTGGACTTTCTTGATAGCTTCAACAATCTACCTTATGGTATGCATTTCTTTAAGATTCATTCCCTAGCTACATAAGTAACATCGACTGGCCGGATAAAGAGATGTAATATTTGATATGCTTTTATGTTGTCGGAATAGGGGATGATCTTGTTAACGCTGGTCGTGTCGTTGTCGGCCTTAAGGCCGCCGCCGTGTGGGGAGGGAGTGTTAGAGAAGGACTGTGACAAGAAGGCCTCAACTTTTCAAATAGGCATCTTCTACCTAGCCTTGTACATAATTGCAATCGGAACTGGTGGAACGAAGCCTAACATCTCAACCATGGGAGCTGATCAGTTTGATGACTATGAGCCCAAAGAGAGGTTCGAGAAGCTCTCCTTCTTCAATTGGTGGATGTTTAGCATCTTCCTAGGTACCCTTTTCTCCAACACTTTCCTCGTATACATCCAAGACAACGTCGGTTGGGCCGTCGGCTACAGCATCCCTGCAGCGGGACTTGCAGTATCGATCACGGTCTTCATCTTCGGGACGCGCTTCTATAGGCATAAGCCCCCTTCCGGGAGCCCCTTGACCCGGATGGCTCGGGTGCTCGTTGCTACGGTTAGGAAGTGGAGGGTAGCTGTACCGGACGAACCTAAGCAACTCCATGAGCTTCCACTGAACCACTACACGGCATCTGGCTTGTTCAGACTAGATCATTCATCTTCACTCAGGTAGATATATATATATATATATATATATGTCATCCCTTCTTCAGACACATTAAACAACATAATATACTTGTAATGAATATTGCAGCTTCCTTGACAAAGCCGCAGTGAAGGTGGGTCCGAGCTCGCCATGGATGCTATGTTCAGTAACTCAAGTAGAACAGACGAAGCAAATGATGAAGATGATCCCAATACTAGTAGCAACGTTCATACCAAGCACCCTCCTCCCACAAACACACACCCTCTTCGTGAAGCAAGGCACAACTCTGGATAGGAGCATCGGCCCCCATTTCAAGATCCCCCCGGCTTCCCTCACCGCGTTCATCACCCTCTTCATGCTCATCACCATCGTCCTCTACGACCGTATCCTCGTACCCTTCATCCGAAAGTACACAAAAAACCCTAGAGGACTCACGCTGCTGCAGAGGATGGGAATAGGCCTAGTTCTGCACATCATCATCATGGTCACAGCCTCCTTGGCGGAGAGGAAGCGACTGAGCGTGGCGCGAGAAAATGGGATCGTGAAGAAGGATGAGATAGTGCCTCTGTCGATCTTCATCCTCCTCCCTCAGTTTGCGTTGATGGGAGTGGCTGATAATTTCGTGGAGGTAGCGAAGATCGAGTTCTTCTACGATCAAGCACCGCAAGGGATGAAGAGCCTTGGGACAGCCTATTTCACTACAAGCTTGGGAATTGGGTATTTCTTGAGCAGCTTCCTGCTGTCAACGGTGGCTGACTATACCAAGAAACGTGGGCATGGGTGGATCTTGAATAACCTCAATCTCTCACATTTGGACTATTACTATGCCTTCTATGCAGTGATCAGTGCATTGAACTTGGTTTTCTTTCTGGTTGTTGCCAAAATGTTTGTTTACAATACTGAGACGAGCGATGAAGATCAAATGGGGTTGAAGGAAGATGATGCTGCTGCAGTGGCTGCAGGAGGCTTCACAGACTGATTCATTTTCAAGTCATTTTGTGCATGCATGCCTCAAATAATAATGCTTCCATCTGATTAGATTAAGGGTTTTAATTTGACGTCGATATATGTATATATACATACATGATATGAAGTTTATAATGTGATTGGATTCGGCTCCCCTAATTAGGAGACAATTTATAAGTATAGTTGCAAATTTTTATTTAGACTTTGAAGGCCAGATGATAAAAAAGAGAAAAAAGGGAATCTTGTTATGTGGGATCTTTGATTATTTTTATTCCTTAATTTTCTTGTTTCCGTCTCCAATTGAGGCTTCCTTGATATTAACGTATTTGGAAGTGAAGAAAGTGGTGATGGGAATCTTGATTTCGTTTTAATGTTCATCAATATTTCACTAAAACGACTGATAATGTTCATTCTATTATAAATAATATTATTATACAAACATTATTATTATGATATTTTTGTATTTATTATATATATAGAGAGATGAGTTCAGGTAAAAAAGTGACTTTTGGATATAAAATAGGAAGGTAATTAGATCTAATGGTGTGTATCGCAAATTTGCAATGCAAAAGGTAATATAGTCAAAATGAATGTGGCGGTTTATAGCATTAATTTGAAAAATCTTCTCTCACTTTTAATTGTGGTAACTGATATGATGGTAAGTTACCAATTATCACGCAACCACCCAAAAGTCTTATTCTCTCTGCCAAAAAATTTTCAACATTCACGCTTACCAACAATGCAACAACGTAATTATGAATGCAACAATGTAAATGAAGTAATGCAAAATTATAGTCTGGTTCAATGCAAATTGTCGTGTTATCAATGTAACAATGTAATTAAAATAAATCTACCATGAATTCACCTCCCCTTCCATCATGCTTACCAACAATGCAATGTAATTATCAATACAACAATGCAACTGAAGTAATGCAAAATTGTAGCCTGGTTCAATGCAAATTGTCGTGTTATCAATGCAACAACATAATTAAAACAAACCTACTTGTCATGAATTCACTGCCCATTTCATCAATTATTTCTCAATGAAAATTATCAACGTAATTATTAATGCAACAATGTAACTAAAGTAATTCATGTACGGGGTAATTGAATCCAAATGATAATATATACTGTACAATTTCGTAATGCAAAATTGTAGTCTGGTTCAATGGAAAATTGTTGTGTTATCAATGTAACAATGTAATTAAAACAAAACAGCGACGCCACCACCAACAGCGGCACTGAGTCGACGGTAATCTGTCCTCCTCTCCTCGCCGGAGCAAAATAGTTGTGCCATTGATAACCGATTTCTATTAATTCTCTTTTTCTCTCTCTTTAATATAACCACCATTGCCATAATTAGTGGGATGAATTATTTTTTATATCCAGTTTAATTACATAGATGTCCTTATCATAATATTTTTGGATTATTTTAATGTATTTAAAAATTAATAAATTTGAATAGATCATAACCGTTGATCTACTAAAATAAATGGCTGAGATCACTTCCTATTTTATACCCAAAAGTCACTTTGTATATGAACTGTATCCTCGCTCTCTATATAAGATCAAATGAGAATAAAATTAATTAGGAATCAATCAACACCATTAATATTTATTAATCATGAGTGAGATCTTGTAAGAATATAACTATTTATTTAATAATTGAATATAACTTATTTAATTTTAAAGGTTAATAAAATAATTACCACGAATTGTAACAGCCTCTAGCCTTAATTTTAGGGGTTCATATTCATTTTTATCATGAGAGTTATAATAAGAAATTATTTCATTGAATATAATTCTCGTTTTTAGTTCTCTACATTAATTTATAATATTATTATTTTGAAGTGTGTTATTTTTTCCTATCATTCATTTTCTGTGTAATTTGACTATTTTCTTATTTGGCGAATATTTGCATTTCTTTCGGGGATTGGATTCCTGGGGCATGAGTTAAGCATATAGTTGATTGCTCTTTCTTTCGATGTTGGGTTGGTACTTTTTTTTGGGACCCTGAACCTAAGATCAGAACTAGGTGGATATATACAAATTTCATGTCCGGAGTCATGAACATCTAAGTAAGGAGGGAGTACTAGAGACTAAGCCATTAATCATTCAATCTTCTCCTCACTCCACGCATTGCCCGCCTCACAAATATTCCGCATTTTCAGTTTCTAGGTATTCTTAAGTAAAGCCGGGTTCGATTGAAAAGTCTCAACTGTGACCATATGTATTTATCTGCTACATGAATTTTTATGTTTCATTATTTGTATTATATATGCAAAGGTAACATGAAGTACATGCATCGATTTGTTAGTTTTCATGCAATGCATTTTTTTTACAACTTAAAGTGATGACCATGATATTTGTGATGAAATAAGGTTAATTATGTTTATGAATATTTGTCTGCATTTAAGGATGAATGAACTCTAAATAAAAATGTAAACACTACTTAATATGTGATATTACATAGTATTTTTAATTAATGCATAATATATACAATATTGAATAAATCGTAAATATATCAAGTAGTGCATTCCATGTACTAAGTTGATGCATGTGCATTAACTATATAATGCATTTGATAACGATAATACATAATTAGAAAATTAATTAAACTATATTAAATTAATATTATAACCTAATTGAAGATGGAAGAACTCTAAATGAAAATCTAAACACTACTTAATGTGTTAATAAATAAATTAAATTAGGAGAAGTTGTAAAATTTCATGCATTAATAAATATAATTTTCTCCTAATTTATTAACACATTAAGTAGTGTTTACATTTTTATTTAGCATTTATTAATCCTCAATTAGAGTATATTAGTAATCTAATAAGAAGTATTTACATTTTTATTTATGTTTCATCCATTCTCAAATAGGGTATATTATTAATATAAGTATAATTTAATCAATTTCATAATTATTTATCGCTATCAAATATATCTTGCTATAAAAAAGAAGCACCCAAATATCTTGCTATTTGAAGAGGATCGTTCAATCTGTAACCTGGGTAAAAAAGATGATGATTACGCAATA
>JAPKLX010000040.1:2339882-2384203 GCA_026898415.1 Leonotis leonurus
AAAAATACTTGATAGTTTACTTCATGTCTTAAAAAGAACCTCTTAAAAAAATTAGCCGTATTATAAAGATGTACGAGAAAATATAATTATTTTAAACATTGAAAATAAAATCTTTTATTTAACAGTATATAGTTTATTTTAAACATTGAAAATAAAATATTTTATTTAAAATATATTTCTATACATAATATAAATTACTAATGTGATAATTATATATATATATATATATCAAAAATATTTCGTATATTATAAAAAAAATATTTTTTTATTTATTATTTAAAGTTAGTAAATATTAATTATTATAAAAAAAATTAAATAACATAAAAGATACGAAAAATGCTACCCGTGCATAGCACGGGAGCATCACTAGTACTATAAAATAGAACAATGCTCTGCAGCAAAAATAAAATCCAAACTGCACATAACGATACCAAGTCACGGAACATATACATCTTGCTGTTGAAATCAATCATAAAAACACTATGAAACACAAACTCATCCACAATTCAATGATTTTCAGGCATACTGTATACCAATCAAATGTACGTCGACATAATTCAATTACACAGAAAAGTTAAATAAAACGATACTAGGAACACCACAGAAGCGCTCATCATTGAATATGACGTTATTGTTTCTGACCAAAGACGCATACACACATAAGATCCAATTTATAAACCAAAGTTTAACCTGTTGTGTTGTCTTAATATGTATGCTATATCAACTCCAGATACAAGGCTTCTTGTTTGCTGGTCAAGCCCAGTTCACTCAATGTTGAGCTTTTCTCTCCATCACCAAAAGCTCGCCTAGGATAGGGTCTCACCTAACAAGAGAAAACATCCACGCAATCATGACAAATTGAGTCTCCAGTGATTAACTATTATGTTCTCAAAATATATTTGTTCTAGAGGAAAATGATTCTCAATTTAAGTGCTAAGTAGTCAAGATTTACCAATCTATAGCTGCCTGGTTTGACCCCTCTGCCGATATCAATGAAATCAAAGAGATACTGTACAATAATTACAAACAAATTCAAGTTAGTTCACGGTGATATATGTGTTATACCATTATACAGTTATGTTTTCTGAGAAATAAATTGAGTAGCTAGCCAACATAAACATAAAGGAAAGATATCAAAAGCTCTAAACAAGTAAAAAAGCAAAGACACCTCAAATTCTCAAGAAACTTAGATACATTTGGTTCTAAGATCCCGCTTTAATCTCAATTAAATGCTTTTGTGTGTCATTATATCCAACTGCATGTTGGTATTGCACACACACAATGCTGAACTTACATAACTGATTATCCACTTGGCAAGCATGTCATTATTAAATATTAATACTCAAGTTCCATGAGAATCTAAGCTCCAACATAATACCTGTAGCCTATCTGACTTCTGAAATCGCCGTCCTCTCCTACTTCCATCAGGCATCCGAACAAGAAGTGTGATAGCATTCTCATCAACTGGTATTGGTTCCTGAGGAAGAGAAGCTTCTTTTGCTGCTAATTGCCTTTCAATTTCCTAGCCAACAGTACAAAAAATACATGTATATGAAGTGTAAGGAAAGGATAAACAGAACATCTCTACCAAATAATTATTTATTACACAAACAAGAACCGAATCCTATTGGATGATGGAAAAATTTTACTCTCTGCACTGTGATATGTGAGTTGAAGAACTACATGTCAAAATTTATGTGTATTATTTCCATATCTCAGATAAATCAAAGAAGATGGTGGTAAATTATAAACAAGGAAGTTAATAAACCTGTTCACTAGCCTCAGTGAGCTTCCAATATAGGATATTTCTGGCTAAGCTAGTATAATTATATATTAATTATTAACTACAGTCTAAAGAGCACATATGATTTTTGAGAAATAGATCTTTAAAGTACAGATTATCACAAGATGTGAATTTAGAGGTTATACCACATTAACTTTTAAGATCAATGCCATTTAACATCATGAATGTAGATTAAGTAATGAGGTGTGTGGTCAGAAGAATCTATCTTCGCAATGGATGCAACAAAGTGTTGCTACACATGTTGCATTCATATGCCAATCAATGTAAGGTACCTCATCTTCTTGGAGTTGCCTGCGAAATTCCTCCTCCTTGCGTCTCTCTTCAGCAAGAGCAGCTTCGGCTTCTTCTTTAGCCTTCAGTTCCTTCTCTCTGTCAGCTTCTAATGAAGCGAGATACTCATCATCCTGCTAGGAAGAAAGCCATCATATAATTAATACTCATACCCCGGTCAAAACATTAACAAGTACAAAGGCCCACAAAGAAAGACCTGTTGTTCCCGTATCAATCTCTGAGCAGTAAGAGAAGGTGATGGAGGACGAGGCACACTCCAGGGATTAGGACCTACATCTCTATGTAAGCCATTCGGTATCATCCGATGGGGAGCATGATATCCAATTCCTTCAGGTACTCCACCAAACATTGCAGCCTCAAGCATTACAGCTTCGTCGTGTTCTTCAGATGAGATGCCACCCCACTTCATAAAATCACATACAAAAGCAAGAAAATGGAGAAATTTATTCATGAAGTATGGAACCTCATTCAAATGCCCGATAATAGTGGTTTTTAATAAGTTACCTCATCAGAAGGGAAAACACTTCCATTCTGCACTGAATGCTGAACATTGTCATTTGGCAGATGACTAGAAGGTGGGTTAACTTCAACTCCTTCAACATCTTTTGGCGCATCAGTATAACTGGATGTCATGCGCCTTCTCCTATGCCTGACCAGTGGCCTTTCTTCAACATCTTCATTTTCATATTGGACAGATGAGTTCCCTATCTCCAACTGAGGTAGCCTATGAAACAATTTGTAAAATATCAGTTTACCTTGTTTGATTTCAAGACATACAAAACCTGGATCATATGAATGACATGAGGAAAACAATTTAAAAAAACCATTTATCTAAGAAACCAGCACGAGTGAGGTGAAATACAATCTCCAAAGATAGTACGTCCTCAGAAATGATGACAATTAATGATACAATTAACAAGTTAACAGAAGGAACAGTGGGATAAAGAACATAATAGTATCCTCAATTAGTATTGCACTGACACTTCTGCTGCACAGAATTAAACGTTTGCCCAGTCTATATTAGTCAGATATGAGAAACCCTAATTATTTATAATCGATGTTATTGGTTAAATTATGAATCCAAAAACACCAATGGATTATCTATGTTTGTAAATCAAGTGCTTCCATAAACTCCGATGTCATAATACCATAAAATATGCCCTGAACCCTATCCTTATTGTGCAAGTGCTTAGAAGTAATATTATCTACATATTGCTTTATCTGTGTCTAAACCATAGGGCACTTACTTGCTTGGACCAAATAATGAAGTGAAAGAATGAAATACATCAAAATATTAATGACATGAGTATCCAACTTCCATATAAAGATGTGAACCTCTCCATTTCATCTGATGAAGATGACTTCTGAGACTCCAGTTGTGAAGCACCAACTTTCTCTTCTAGCTCATCATCCACTTTGTCCTTCTCTGCAGTCTGGTTTTACCTCTTGTTAACCACACAAACTACGATGACTCAAAAGATATTTATCTTAAAGACGAAAATACCTGCAATGAGAGGGAAACTGCGCGTGCAAGCTCTGCATCTTCTCTACGAGACTGCACTGGCTGAGGGCGATTGAGATCCTGGATCAAAATGATGTTACAAACCTGAACAATGATATTGATATCAAGTCCTACATCATAAAATTTCACATACAAGATGGTCATATTGTTGATTTGTCATTGCAGCATCCTGCTTTGAAGCCTCAATTGCAGCCCGTATCATCTCTTCCTCTATGTCATAGGTATCGTCAGGGACATCTATAACTGTGGGAGCACTTGCTCCATATTGAACAGAACTTCCTTGATTACCATGCCCCTCTACTTCAGCCATACGTACATTTGGAGTATTTTCGTCGTCATCAATATCATCATCATTATCTAATATCACTGCCCTGTTAATTCCAGATCCACGGCCAGGTGCAATGTCAGTGGACTCTTCAACGTTAGGAGCACTACCAGACTGAGCTGAAGTGCCAGTGCCATCTTTAACCTCAAGTGGGATGATCTCCCCAATCTCCCTAGAGTGTGAAACAGAAGACGGGCGAGATGCAATACCAGGAGGATTATCAATTATACTTGGATTGAAGTTGGGTTCAGGGGAAAAGACATGATTCGCATCTCTAGCAATTGGCGGTAGGGAAGAATGTGGTCTACGGGACTCGACTATGATTGGATCATCTATATCCATAATGTCGTCATGGGGAACACCATAAGCTGCCTGTTGTGCTCTGTTCATAGGAAAATATGCTGTTACTTATCAAATTAATGAGAATTATCCTGAGCTGCAGAGTGACAATTATGAAAAAATAACTGCAAGTATATGCGGAAAGAACAAAAGAAAAGAACTAAAGATGGAGAGGAAAAAGCACCCACATGCTTATATCCCCTTCAGTGAAATACGAATTAACAGCTTCATTGAGACTGCCATGATGCTCCTGCTCAATCAAGGACATGGAGAAGAAGCAAGTCAAATTCAAGTGAAGAAAAAAAGGAAACACTCTATAAGGAAAAGCCACCAAGAAATTGCAAACCCTCAAACTATCCGGGTTTTAGTATGAAATCTTTGTGATATATTCTCTTAAATCTAACAAACAAAGTATAACTTTCCAATTCAATAAAAGCTTAATAAAAGGAATAAAGGCTTTATGTACCATATCAGCAATTTATTCTTACCCCAAAAAAATAGTACATGTAACCAACACCCCTGATCAAGTAACGTTTTTGTACCTTAAAATTAGATACTAGTATATAATCAATGTGTAAAAGGTGCTGCAGTTTTGAATTATTTAAAAGTGCAATAAAATGCTATCAACGGAAAGAAGACAATCATCACCTCATCACAAACTCTTGAGAATCCATCAAATAAACTGAAATGCATCCCAAGAATACGCACTATATATCTTCACTCAACTCGCTAGGATTACAGCTAGTTGCTCATCAACCAGGAGCAGAATTTTAAAACTTTTACCTTATTTTAAATTAAAGCCATGTAAAATAGATTAAAAAGTAAACATTCAGAACTGAAACAATTTCACCAATAAGGTGGAGACCGTAAACCCTCACCTCTCTCTCTCTCTCACTCACACACACACAGAGTCAGGCAATGCGACGATTCACAATTGCAATTTTGCTATAATAATCATACAAAAAAGGAAAATTCCGAGAAAATGATCATCCGGCACAGTAATCCAAACAGTAATTAATTGAGAAGTAGAAAAGCTACCTCCAATTTTAGAATGGCTGCGGCTTCAGAGGCACCGGTGATGCTTATGAAAGTCTCGATTGCTTCTTGATCAGGTCTCGCCATTGCTTACGAAGATACTACAATCGAAGTTTCCCAGAATTAAAGGATTAATTTAGAAAATAGGTATGGAGAAAATGAGAAGAAAGTAGGATTAGGGAAATTTGGGAATATATAAGGATGAGGATACAACGGTCATTTTTTTATGGAGGAGGGGTGTTGTGGTAAATAGCGCAACAGTTTGGGAATTTATAACTTATAAGCCTCTTTTTTTTCTGCTTTCGTGGACTTTAAGAATATAAGATGCCTTGTACCATAAGACTCCTGCAATATATTCTTTTAAATAAAACTCTCAGCTCTCCATCCCCCAATTTACTATTCATTAAACAATATGATTCTATTAAGTGTTTATTATGGCTGTCAATCGGTACAGTACCGGTTAACCGGCATCGGAAAAAAGGCTAATTTCAGGAACCGGTACTAGTACCGAAAATTTAACTGATTAACCGATTTACTCGTTAAGGTATCGGTTTTTTCATTTTATTTTATTTTATTTAATTTTATTTTTATTTTATTTTAAAACAAATTTAATTTACATATTTAACCAATACATTATAAAACAAATTTAAAAGCTACTCCAAATTAACATATTTTTTTATTGAATATTTTAATCCTTTTTTTAACTAATATTATAATTTTAATTTAATTATATTTTAATTAATCGGTACCTGGTTCGGTACTAGTTCGGTACCGGATAATCAGGTACCGGATATTTTAGAAAGTTAAGAATCGGGAACCGACTTATTTTCCGAAAAATCGGTTCCCGGTAATCAGTTTCCGGTCCAGTACTGATTCGGTACCGGTTCTTTCCGAGAACCGGTTACCGATTGACACCCCTAAGTGTTATAAATAATTATAATAAGTGTGTACATTACTTATTATATAGTTTAGAGTTTCTATTATTATTTTATTGTATATATAGTGATAACCTTATTTGTAAATGAGAACACCTATGAAATAAATAAGAACCTTCTTTTCTTTCTACGACGATAGTTTTCTCTTCTCATTGTCTTCTTCTTTTACTACTTTTGTTGTTTGTGATACACTGATAAAATAGAATGATAATATTACAATATGTTATCAACACGAGTCTCTAACCAATTGAGCTCGTTCATTTTCTAAAAATCCTCCAACTATTCTTTAACAGAGAAGAGAGAAGAAGCAAAAGGCGCTCCTACTTTTGTTAAGTTGTTTTATTGATTATTATTTTTGTTGGTTGTTTCCATTATTTATCTATTTCTGTGGATATCTTGCTGATTCAAACAGATTTTGACTTGAGTAACCTGTCCTGATCTATGAATTTTTGGCATTATATATGGTTAACTATTTCTTTATTGAGGCTCGTATATGATTGTTGTGGTGTTAATTTACTACCAGATTTACTGAATCTCCGAGTGCATTACTGATTAAATATCATGTGACTATCTGTCACTATATCTGGACGAATACACGTACTTATTGTGGTTACTAATGAACCTCATTCTGAATATTATTTGATTATTTGCTCTAATATGTTAATTTGGTGCCATTTAAATGATATAGATCTTGCCCTGTAGTGTGGTTATTAAAACTTATTTTTTTATCCGAGTTGTGGGTGCTATTGCTAAAACACAAGCTCTCTATGCAGATAAAAGGGATATAGATTGTTGAGATATGTGTTAATTAGGAGACTACAAATTTATTATATGATTATGGTATCATAGCCGCGAAGAAGATAATAGGGGAATGATGATAAATATTAAGGGTTCATATGCATTAGTATTAACTAAAGTTTATACAGAAGATCTCTTACTCATAATTTTCGCAGTGTTTTTTTCCAGATTCGACAGTCCCGGTAAAACGGTCATAACTCTCTGAAAAAAGCTCTGATTGGGGCGAAATTAGTGGCTACAAAAAGCAAATTCAGAGACGCACAACTCTTATTTTTGGGAAAGAATTCAAAGGATGTCGTATAGAGGATCAAACGAACCGTTGAAGTCTGTTGTCCTGCACAACAAATCAAGTGTGAATATGTTGAATGATACATAGAAGATTACGTGGGGACCTACCAATTTTATATTGGTTAGATCTTTCCCTAAGGTGGTGTTTACTTTGCATGATAAGATGGATTGCTAAAATTAATCCAATGTTTACTTTGATGGATAAATGATGGATTACTTGATTTTGAACTAATTTTATAATCTTATCCTTCAAATACTCAATCCTATGTTTTATCAATCTAGCTAATCACTCAAAGTAAATGACACCTAACTCTATATTATGGCTCATTATTTGTTGTCATGTGACATGATTATTTGGTGATTTGTCGTGGCTAATGTTATGTTCAATTTGTTATGCATCTTGCTATGTTGAGTTTGGTGTTTCAATTTCTAGGTTAAGTTATTGTGGTGAATTACTCAGTTACGTAATATTTTATCATCATAGAATAACATTTACATAAATAACTAATAAAGGAATTGAATAAAACCACCATTATTTTTAAATGGTGTTGGTACTTGAGATACTTCACATGTGTGGCTTGTTTCAGCTCTCAAACGAGTGTTACAATTAATATTCATGAATAATATATGAATATTTTATATAAGTTTGTTTGTAATACAGTAAAACTTCTATAAATTAATACTCTATAAATTAATAAACTCTCTAAAATAATAAAATCTTTCGGTCCCGACTTGGGCCTTTGTAAAAAATCATCAAATTCGATAAGATAATAAGATAATAATTTTTTGGAAAATCCCTTTATAAAATATAGGTCCATTAAAACTCTAAATTAATAATTCATAAAAATTACAATTATAATTACTATGATAATTTGCTAAAATATGAATTTATTGTTAATTTCTTTTTATTAAAATTTAAATCTAATTATATTTCATTTTTCAATTTTCTAATTGCACCCAAAACTTTCGGTGTCTAGTTCTCTAGCTGCAACAAAAAATTGTGAAGAGTTGTTGCCGTCCTCAAAGCCTTCTTTCGCGTGACTGGTTCCAATAGTATTGAATCATCTTCAACTTCATCATTAGTAGGATTTTCAATAATATCAGCAACAATTTCCTCCAAAATTTTGAACAATTAAACATTCATCATTTTCACTTGGATAGTCTACCAATTTGTTGATGTCCATTTCATTGCGATAACCAACATCTTTAATCATATTCTCTAGCTCATGGAGGCTCTCTTCAAAGATCATCTCACTTGAGTCGCTTGAGATTGCTTCATTTGAATGAATTTTGTATATGATTATATTTAATTAGTTACAAAGAATTTGGTGATGCATGAATATAATAAATGAAACATATATGAATTTATTTATTTTCAATAAATATGAACTAAATTTGTTGAATTTAAAAAGTCACTCTTTTAATTACTAAAATATTAATTTATCGATATATTAATATCTCTCTAAATTAATAAAATCTCATGGTCCCAATGCTATTAATTTATAGAGGTTTTACTGTATAATGCATTAACATCTTTTTTTTTAACTCTTTATTTAATAAAGATTGGAGAAATATATTTTGAAAAAAATGATAAAACTCGTTTCTAATGTTTCTAGAAGAAACAATGTACGAGACATTTACTTAAATTGTTATTGAAATAACAATATTAAATATGTCTGACAGTGAACATATTTAAGTTGTCGGCTTCTGAAGAGCTCATTAATCTATTAAGAAATTATATCTCTCCAAAATATTATGTTGCTGAATTATATTTTAAAAAGACCCAAATAATTCTCAAATTATAGAGGCATGAGTGTTGGGTTGCCCTTTATATAATTAGTGTGTGATATAAATAAATCATTTCCCATCTGGTATTTATTTTGTCACCTACAAAACGTACCGAACAGATTCTAGAAAAATAAGTATATATTCCGTCAAAATGAATTACCTAGATTCAATAATTGAGGATCAATTTTTGATGGTACATTTATTATCTAATCCAATTAAAAATAATATTTCCGGCATTAGGGTGAGAATATAATATGATTAAAGAATGTCGTGAAAATATTGTTGGATTTAATTGATTAAAATACACACACAAATCAATATGAATCAGAAGTTCAATATATTTTTAACTGCCAAAAGAGTGATTAAATATCTTAAAATACTTATGCACCATTAAGAAATCTTTGAATGAAATCAATTCATCTATGCTATAAGCATAACACTAGAAGCATGAGATCTCTGAATGAGATCAATCCCTTTATGCTATAAACATAACACTAGAAGCGTGAGATCTCTGAATGAGATCAATCCCTTTATGTTACAAGCATAACAATAGAAGCGTGAGATATGTATATCTCTGAATGAGATAATCTCCTATATGCTAGAAGCATAATACTAGAAACGTGAGATTTGTATTGGTGCTAAAAATTATAATTCGCGGAAGACATAGTTAATAAATCACTTCAGTCCAAAATCTCCTGAAGAGGATCGTCTTGAAGACGTGAATCACAGTACACTTGTAGGTGCACTAAATAATCATAATACTGTGATTACGGAACAACCATATCCAAATATCATGAGAAATGAAATAAATCTGGTTTAAATTGAAATTGACTTGAAATTTGTCAATATAAGGAAAGTAACAAATATATCATAGTTGTCGACAACAAATTTTGCCTCAAGAATTACTTGTAAATTGATTATTTGGATCCAAAAGTAAAGTTGATATAATTGTGCTAGAAGCACTAAATAAAGTTAAAAGAGCAATTGAGGCAATTTTAACTTGCTACACAGACGAAAGTCTTTTATGGTACATGCACAATGGAATGTGGTCCAGGTAGGACACATGAATATTTGTACAACTATAAATAAATGATGTGGTCCATGTAGGACACAATTGAGTACAATTGCATCCTTTTACAAAATGATAAATGAAATAAATGAGTTGGTGATAAATAGAGCGATGCTAACTCAAGGATTTTAGCATAAATCCTTAATTAATTACATATACTCTCCTGTTAAAACAAAATATTCGGTTATCAAATAATTCTGGCAATAAACATGGATATAAATATCCATTTAGCATAAGTCGTGACTATAATATTGCAAAATGTCACTAGACAAATATCTTATGAGAGTCCTGATGGACATGATAATTCTTATAATTAAGAAAAATAAATTCACAACATGTATGCTTTTCTCAAATGAGATTACTATATGTTTTATGATAGTTGAAAATTCAACTAAGTGAATTCTTATAGAAGAAGACGTATGGTAATGATAAAGTGTGTCTTCATGTACTTAGCATTTGAATATTTGTATTATAAAACACACATAACATTTGAGAATGTTAAGTTCATGCCTAGTGATAGAGATTTTGAACTGAAAGACATAAGTAAGTCTAACTAGTATCTTGACCTGCAAATCGAGAACATTCATGAAATGATA
The DNA here is from genome assembly GCA_026898415.1 of Leonotis leonurus. Lineage (NCBI taxonomy): Eukaryota > Viridiplantae > Streptophyta > Magnoliopsida > Lamiales > Lamiaceae > Leonotis > Leonotis leonurus. The sequence goes on from JAPKLX010000040.1 coordinate 2,350,673, forward strand.
TGTTTTTACTAGTCGATCTATTCAAATAAGGTTCTATATATAACATACTTTTGATAAATAACATCCACTTTGCCCCAATGATTGTCTTATCACTTGAAGTGAATGGTCTCAATTAGACCAAAAGAAGATAAACAAATAATGTTGGACCAAAAGTTCATTTTATGACATGCTAGAAGCATTAACTAATATATCAGGCCTGATTGAGATTGATATTGGTGTGGTACTCAGATGATAATTACTTATTTGATCATCATATAATTTGATCTTGGATTGATATAACAACATGAAATATATCCCCACCATTTTCTATATGAATTGTTTAATGTGTTGCACAAATGAGCTTCAACAGAGCAACGACATATGTGTCCACTCGATTTCCTCCCCATAGTCATATTTATATATCGAGAATATTGGGAGTTTATACTTATATGATTATTGTATTGAGGGGGAGTGATAATTTATACATAATCTTGAAGATTATGTAGTGAATATCACATAAATAATCCTGAAGATTATATTTCCTGAAGACTAATTAGTTGTACTCTTTTTCCCTTACTATATTTTCCCTACAAGGTTTTCTTAGTTAAGGTTTTTAATGAGAGAACTTCTACATTACACATATATATTGTATGTCAACACTCTTTTTCTATACTGGAATATATTCTTGAAATTGAATGTGTATATTTGGAAGATGATTATCTTCAGGGGGAGCGAATATTCCGAAAGAAGTTTAAAAGTTAGACCTGAATATCTACTTTAAGCCTCGAAAGCTATATCATGTTGTACTCTTTTTCCCTTATTAAGTTTTTTCCTATTGAGTTTTCTTGATCAAGGTTTTTAATGAGGCAACAAACAATGTATTATGTATGTGTATGACATATACTCTTTTTCTCGACTGTTTTTATCTAATAGGATTTTTCAGCGAGATTTTTAACGAGGTATGTACATCACACAGTAATGTCTAAGGGGGAGTGTTATAAATAATTATAATAAGTGTGGACATTACTTATTATATAGTTTAGGGTTTCTATTATAATTCTATTTTATATATAGTGGCAACCCTATTTGTAAATGAGAACACGTATGAAATAAATAAGAACCATCTTTTCTCTCTACGGCGGCATTTTTCTCTTCTCATTGTCTTCTTCTTTTACTAATTTTATTGTTTGTTGATACAATTGATCCAATAAAATGATAATATTACAAAAGAATAGTTTAGTTTGAAGTATATTATATGTTAAGTATCATTTAATTTATTATATTTAATTGAATTATTATAACTTAGAATGGCACATCCACTAAAAATATAAAAAATGAATCATATATATTTTAGATTCTGTAATATCTCAAGAGTTCATATGGATACAAAGTTAAAGTTGGAGTTAACTTTGGTATTGTTGTTTCTCAATACATTCATATAATGTACTTTTAATTTCATTTTTGAGATAGTAGTGTAAAATACTCACTATTTTAAATTTACATATATTTTATTTTTTAAATCTTATTTTTCACATGAAATACATTCAAAAGAACTAAAATTTGTATGGACGGTGGGAGTATATTACTATAGAAATCCAAATAATTGTACAAGAAAATAAAATTGATAACTCAATGCAATGGGTAGAGTAATGAGTGATGGATATATTAATTTGTACCCGCGTCCATTACACAATTGATGCATAATAATTAGATATATACTCCTCCTGTTTATGAAAAGTGTATTGTGAAGGAGTCAACACAAGTTTTAAGTAAATATTATGAAGTACTCCTTCCCTCGGTTCATTTAAATGTGACCACTTTCTTTTTGGCATGGAGATTAAAAAGGTGATAATTGAGTGTGTAAAAGTATTGACCAACTTAAAGTGAAGGTAATATTTTTACCCAAATAAAAAAGTGACCATTTATAAGTGAACAAATAAAAAAAAGAAAAGGTGGTCACATTTAAAAAACAGAATGAGTATGTTTTTAACAAAAAATGATCTAACAAAATAAAATATACATGAGGTTTAAAAATATTAAGTATTTATAGAACCATATCTAAAATAATATATAATAAATTTTTAATGAACGATGAAATAAGTAATAAGAGTGCATTTTTCGTATGTTTTTTTTATTGCTGCATTGTTATTATTTTGTCTTGGACCCTCTTGGTCTTATCAAGAAAAACAGCAACCTTTTGGGCCTTTGGGGTTGTGGACTTCAGCCCACTATCTTGTAGAGCCCAATCCAAAAGGTTCGAATTGGAAAACCTTACCTCTACACACTCACATAATTTACATGTTCTACGATTTCCTTTATACTTTCATGGTAATAGTTCCATTTAAATTCCATCATCTTCTGTTTTTACAAAATTTATTAAATTGAAGAAGTACTAAATCAGCACTTGAAATAGACACATGTGGTGTATATATATATATATATATATATATATATATATATATATATATATGGAAAGAGATCAAATAAAAATGGTTTTGTATGAGTTAACTAAAAATACATGGGAGAAAAATAAAAATACCCCTTTGGAAAAATTACATGAACAAAATACCAAATATCTTCGTGTACATGTCAAAAATACCAATTTTCTCTAAAAAAACGTGCACCACCTGAAAAGTGGTTAGATAGTCAAAAAGTGGGTCAAAAAGTTATTGGTTGTTAGCAAAATTGAATGAATTCATAAAAAAACACACATTATTATTTTAGGAAAAATAGGGGATGAACCGTTCCTCCCCATTTGCACAAACCGTTCCTCCTCTCTCTTCATTCTTTCTCAAATTTTTAAACCTCCTGCCATTCGCCTGAAATTGTTGGACCGCCCGCTCGTTGGCCTGAATTTGGTGGAGTATATCGCCAGAGAAGATTGCTGGAAGGTGGGTTGGACCACTGGGGCAGTGGGAAAGCTTGAATTTGCGTCGGAGGTCGTTAGAGGCCATGGGAGACACAGATGAAGACATTCCTACTTATATGCAGGTATATCGTAATCTCCTAAACCTAAATATGCTCAAACCGCTAGACTAGGCACCATGAACCGTTGGGGACCTCTCGGCACATGGTCGGGCGGTCCATAATGGTTCATCCAGCGGTTCAATAATGCGTGGGTTCCATGAATTTTTTGACATTGTTTTGATTATTTAAGATATGATTATCTACATCTAAACTGATATTTGTTAATTAATTAGAATTGCATATTATAGTTTATTTCTGGAATTGATTTATACGTTTTTGAGAATATCATGTGTTATATTTGAATTGTACGTAATATTTGGATAATTTTGATGCCTGAACCGCTGGAGTAGGCATGATGAACCGCTTTGGATAATTAATTAATATTAACAATTAACAAATCTAATTAAAAATTAGAATTGTTAACTAATTACAATTGTTAATAATTATTAATATTAACAATTAACTTAAAATAATTAATTAATTAATATTAACAATTAACAATTCTAATTAAAAATTAGAATTGTTAACTAATTACAATTGTTCGCAATTAATAATTATCAATTAATTATTAATATTAACAATTAACCTTTAACAATTCACAATTAAGATTTAATTAACAATTAATAATTAATGATTAATATTAATAATTAATTAATTAATATTAACAATTAACAAATCTAATTAAAAATTAGAATTGTTAACTAATTAGAATCGTTAACAATTAACAATTAACAAATCTAATTTGAATTAAATTCTACGTCAATTAGAATTGATAATATTTAATATTGTTAAATAAATAGAATTGTTAATTTTTAATTAGTATAGTTAATTAAAAATATTATTTAATTGTTAATTGTTATTCAATTGTTAATTGATAATTGTTAATTATTAATTAATTAACTTATAAATAATTATTGATTGAATGCTGTAGGAATCCCCCCGTCCTTGGTACCGTAGACCGAACTCCGTCAACCGAAAATACAAACCAAATACGTATTATAAAGTAGGGATTGTAGAAGAAATAAGGAGTAGATTGTTAGCTGTGGGTGGGATGCCTTTGTTAAACCGATTTCAGCAAGGGCCATTTGGCCATTTCATTGGGTGGGATCCGGGATTCCTTGCCAGTCAGGCCCTCCACAGTATTTGTATGTAGGTCTATCCACACGCAGCGTGGGATATGGTTTCACATTTGTGGGGGAGATGTCGAGTATACCATTGAGGATCATGCACTGATCACGGGGTTAAATTTTGGTTATTCTAACTTCGATAGTACTTCCCCACCAGATCCTAATAGGTTGTCTACATTTAGGTCTGCCTGCAACGGGGTTCATATGACTGGTGCTGATTTGTTGGCGCGCTTTAGCAATGCTCGAAATAATATAGATGATCCGGAGGGAGAGATTCACTTTCGTGTTGTCCACGTCCTCATGGCATACGTATTTATATTTGACCATGATTCACAAAAGACTGTATTCCCGTGGCTGTGGGCTTTAGTAGAGGACCTAGACTCGTTCTATAGTTTTCCTTGGGGTGCGTACTCCTATAAAATTCTTAGAAACTATATTAGGAAAATTCCAGATAGTGTGAAATACCACTTCTATGGTCCGGCTTGAGCATTGATGGTGTGGGGACTGGAGGTCATTCCCGGATTCGAGGCGATGGCCGGTAGGCAGAGGGAGATTGATTTAGCATATCCTCGATGTGTGAGATGGAACTTTTGGAAAAATCTCGATCTGACATTAGTGCAGGATCTATACGAGTGTTTTGACACCGATGTATGTTTTATGATATTTCATTAATCCTTCTTAAATTAAATTTTATGATTGTGACTTGATTTTAATTAATTTGTTTGTCTTATTTTTGCAGGCTTACAATATTTCTAATCTTGTGTCAGACAAAGTGGAACAGAGCTGTGCATATCACCAGTCAATATGGTGTGACCATCCTCTAGCCGTGAGGTACATGCCCTTATCAAATCCCATTGGTAAGTTCGGCCTGATAGCTGAGCAGCGTGCATCAAGGCACAGAGCAGAGGTAGTAGAGCCAGTGAGCAGTCGGCGAGCTACGAGGAATGTAGCGCCACCACTTGTTGATCACCCGGAGCCATCAGATCACGGTGATCAGCCAGAGCCGGAGCCATCAGATCACGGTGATCAGCCGGAGCCAGAGCTGGAGCCATCAGAACGTCCTCCGCGATGTCGTAGAGATAAGCCAAAGCGTGCTAGGGCACCGATGCGTGAGTCATCCTCTAGCAGCAGCGGTGGCAGGACTGAGCATGCACTTAATCAAATGCGTGGCGAGATGAGTGCTTTTGAGCAACGGATGATAGAGAGACACAATCAGTTGGAGGCACGGATCGTTCAGAGGCACGATGATCTAAAAAAAACGCTCAAGAAATGGATGGGAGATCTTTTGACAGCCTTTCGTTGTGGTCCTTCTCGACGTGCTGATCCGATCATTCATACACAGCGGCTGCCCCCCCATATGCCGCAGTCAGCTAGGCCTTCGATGCAGTCACCTCGGCCTTTAGATTTTCAGGCCACGAGCCCCCGACCAGCTTATGCTGTGTCTGACATACCCCACGGGTTGGCGCCTTTTGTGACTACACGTCATTCCTTGGCGGATACTGGATCAGTAAGTTTATTATTTTCAATATTATTTATGATTTATTATTTTTTTTATGTAAAGTTATTAAATTTGCATTTTTTTTGTGTAGACATCATTTCCTTGGCCATTTGACTCTTCGCCAGGCAATGTGGCATCCATTTCGGGCCCGTCGACTACACGTGATGACTCTTCGGAAGAAGAGTTTCACGGTGACTTTCATCCCCAGTCACGAGTTGTATATGTCCCACAGGATAAGCCAAATACTATTGATGAAGAAATGGAGAAAAATTGGAAAGCATTCATGAAGAAGTCATACAGTGACTATGTTAAAGTCAGTAAGAGTGAATTTCGAATAATAGTTGCTGACTTCAATTTGATTCTTTGGTTGGATACATATTTTTACTGTGAGGTAATTTTTGTCATTAGGAAATAAAATTTGAATAATGTTTGAATTTATGTTTAGCTAAACCCTCAATTGTTATTGTGCAGACTATAGATCTGTATATGATGACCCTGCAGGCAAGACTGATGCAGAATGAAAGCGTACTCCCTTCGCACACCGGAGGACGCACTGTTTTGAATTTCGAATAACAGTTGCTGACTTCAATTTGATTCTTTGGTTGGATACATATTGAATTTTTTTGTAAGTTTTATCTTTTTTTTAAATCTATCTAAGATTTAAATTATTTTGTAAGTTCTAACTGTTTTGTAAATATTTTTTGAAGCAACGATTGTTATCGGATTATAACGAGATGATTGAGAAAACCAATGAGCTTAAATTGGAAGGATGGGAAGCGAAAGCGGAGTATTGTAAGATCAACTACAAGCCTCATCACTCCTTAGGTGACACAATCCATGCTCGTGGATTAGGGTCGACCAGCTTGCCCTGGTGGAATGCCACTACGGTAAGTGATGTTGTGTTTCTTGGTAATATGTTATTTAATGAGCATGTTTAAATATGTTATTTGATGAGCATGTTAGGACTGTTTTGTTTTGAAATTTGAAGCTTCTGTCCGGTTTCGTTTTTTTGATTTCTGGACCGTACGAGTATTCGAATTTTGCGTTTCTTAACATTATAAAATACTAAATCAAGTTAGGAGCAATGTCCAATTTGAATCTTTTCATTTCGTTGTGTTTTCAATTTACTATGTTTTTCGCAAAATGGTTGCGCAGAAATATTAAATATTGCAAATTGAGCCATTTTGAAATTTTAAGCTTCTGCCCGGTTTCATTTTTTTGATTTCTGGACCGTAAAATTATTCGAATTTTGTGTTTCTTAACATTATAAAATACTACATCTAGTTAGGAGCAATTTCCAATTTGAATCTTTTCATTTCGTTGTGTTTTCAATTTACTACGTTTTTCGCAAAATGGTTGCGGAGAAATATTAAATATTGCAAATTGTGCCATTTTGAAATTTGAAGCTTCTGTCCAATTTCGTTTTTTTGATTTCTGGACTGTTCGAGTATTCGAATTTTGCGTTTCTTAACATTATAAAATACTACATCAAGTTAGGAGCAATGTCCAATTTGAATCTTTTCATTTCGTTATGTTTTCAATTTACTACGTTTTTCGCAAAATGGTTGCGCAAAATGTAACATATGTTATTTAATGTAGGTGGTTTTTTCCATCGTCATCAATCAACATTTTGTGCTTATTGTTGCTGATATGATGACACAGAAGTACATTTTGTACGATTCACTGTGGCATAATTTGAGTGAAGACGCCAAAAAAGCAAGATTTTTGTCATTGGGACCTATGTGGTTTATATTGTCATATGTTATGTCACATGCATTCTATTGGAGTCATCAACAGTTAGGACTCCATGAAGTTTTATCCCCATTCAAGTGGGTATTCTGCCACATTCGGATCTATTCAAGCAGCGTGACAACTATAGTTGTGGTCCATTTCTGTGCATGCATGCGGAACGTCTAATTATGTAATACCCCGATAATTAAAAACCCGAATAAAAGAAAAAAATTATAAATAAACGAGGGATTCAAGATTCGTTGAAAGTTTGAAGACTCGTATAAAAGAATAGAACTCCTAATGTGAGTTAAAAGTCAGTTCAGAAATTTAAGAAATAATTCTTGCGGTGCATAATCAATAGTTAGTTCGATAAGATAATTAAAAACTTATGCAAAGACAAGACAAATGCTTTATAAGTTATGATACTTTAGTAAGATGCTTAAAAAAAATGTTAAAACAAAGTAGTAATATATTCATATACTATAGAGATATATATATTACTTGTAATTATTAAAGTGATGATGCATGAAAGGGATCATTGATTTAATTGTTTTAGATAAGTGAGAAATTGACTCAAGATATTACAAAAAAAATAAGATTAATGCTTGCAATAGATAAAGGGATAATGTTTGAGAAGATGATTATACCTTAACTAGGTAATACTTGAATGAGTAGCGCTTCACCGCCCGCGGTGGGCACATCTTAATGCGCCCGCGGTTGATGTGGCAATGCCAAATCATTGACACATCATCATACGAGTCACTATATTTTTCGTTTTTTTATTAATTTTATTTTTATTATTATTATTTATTAAATAATATTAAACTATACCCTAACCAATAAACCCTAGTCGGAAAGTGATAATTAATAAAAAATATTTAAGTTTTAATATTTATCTACGTGGCATGCCACATCAACCGCGGGCGCATTAAGAAATGCCCACCGCGGGCGGGTGAGCATTTTCGATACTTGAATATCTTATAGAAGCTTGATTATAATTAATTAAGTGATATCTTAAAAACTAGTAGATCATGAAGAATGCTATATCATCTCGTATAAACCAAACAAGATAGTAGTACCAATTATTTACATGAGATAAGAATGTGTATATATATATATATATATAATAAACACATAAAAGATTATTGTGGGAAATAAGATGTGTCCCACGTTGCTTAAGATAAAGAGAGAAATGTATTAATATGCAAGGAAGGTGCTATAATACAAGTTCAAAATCAGTAATACTATGCATACACAACATAGTGAATAAATAGGCATGCAGCCCATGCCACTACAATTGAATAATAAATATGCCATATAAATTGCAAAAATCCAACAATTGACAATGCAGATCTGGAGAATAAAATCTATTCATTATAAACCTCTTATTACATTTTTCTTACATACCCAAAGTCAAATAAAAGAAAGAAAGAAAAGAAAAGACAGCTATGTTGCACACTTCCTTCTACTTACTATATCCCTGCACACCTACAGATAAAAGAAATATATATATTAGAATTATTAATAGCTATTCCAAAAGTCAAGTTGCCTATGTAGATTCATGCTATAAATTGATAATGAAGAATATGAAAAGAGAGCTGAAATGAACAGTATACTAGACTAAACAATAAAGGAATGAAGGAATAAAAGAAAGTATGGGCGTTGGGCTCGATGTAAGAAGAATACAAGTTGCTACCATTCCTTATGTCCCTGCTGCAAATGAATAGTATTAATACTATTAGCTATTCAATAAAGTCAATACCTAAACCTTAGAACTGAGCTGGAAGCTGGAAATCAGGAATGTAGGTAGGAAACTATGCCTAGAAACTGAAAAGTCTAGAAATAGGGGAATGAGGCTATATTAAACAAAATCATTTTCATATCTAATTTAACATGCCATGAGTAGAGCTCCTACTGCATAGATATGCTTGTACAAATCTCATTTCAAAGCATCACAATTCACATAAATCAGTTTCGACACACATAAATCACTTAGAAAATTTTTAAGAAAACGCGAGGAGGATTCTGCCCAAACTTCATTCCTTCCAATAAGAAGTTCTCATGCCATCTGAAAACAAGGTGTTAGGAACCCTTGAGGTAACAAATCTCAAACTTTCAGTTTTGTTAATTTAGCATAAAGTTCAGAACAATCAGACTGTCAAACAAACCACATATAAAACTCATTCTCAAGAACATAACAAACTGAAATTAAGTTCATATTCATGCCTTCTCTTCACATAACTTAGAGAGTTGGACACGTTTTCATATTTTAGAACAAAGAAGTTAGCATCTAGAACTAAATAGGATAAAATCCATTTCAGATTCTGATTTCTTTTACAGAATTTAGAAAAAGGTGCAAGCAATCAAAAATAGGTATACATCCTGATTGTTAAACATACAAATAGATTTAGAATATTTTCCTAACTAGTTTAGAAATTTCATAATCCCACCACAAGAACATAACCAAAACATAGACATAAGAATTTAATGTATAAAGCATAGAACATATATCGCATGCCTAAAACCACTCTTAACCCATAACCGAGCACTCATCATATCCCCAAGCTTTGCTCATTCAGAAACAAAAGAGAAAGGCTTAGCTCAAGAATGAAACTGAAAATTCAGAATATATAGAAATAGAATTAAAAGGAGAAGTAAAAGATTAGATTTTACCCTTAAAGTCGACGACACCTCCTCGCCATTTAAGAGAGGGACATCATAGACGATAGAAGGGGGATGAAAGTGTTGTATGAATCTGAAATTAGAGAAAGAGATGAGTTCAGCAATCTGAGAGTTAGGAGGATTGTAAAAATTTAGGAAAGAATTAAAATCGAACATGCAGATTCCAAATTGAATAAAAGAAGAAAAACATAGACTTGGCCTTACCGTGAAGTCGACGACGACAGTCTAGAGAGCTCCGACGAGCTCCTCTTCGGACGACTAACTCCACCGGTGAGCAGCCTGGAACATCAAGAGAACAGAAATAGAGAGCAGCGACCGAGCGTTGGAGAAGGGAAAAAAAGGGACAGGACATTAGGGCACAGAGAGAGAGACGAGAGAGGCGATGAGAGGAATTTGTGTGTCTGTGAAGGGAGACGAAGAGAAACAGAGAGAACCTGGGAGAGAGAAGAGAGGAACCAAGCTGGAGAAGAGAGGGAATTGAGGCGACGGCTGCCGGCTAGGGTTGCCGTTGGCGGCGCTAAAAAAGAAAAGAGGGAGGGAGAGAAGTGTGTTGGGTGTGTAATGAGAATGGACGGCTGCTGATGTAGGAAAAAGGAGGAATTAGGGTTAATTAATTTTAATGTTGTTTAATTATATACTAATTAAGTAATTGGACCAAAGAACCCATAGATGGGCCGATTAAAAGAATGGGTTGGATAAGGTAGTTGGGTCTTAGTTATAAAATGGGCTGTAGAGTTTTAATTAATGTTGGGCTAAAATAACAGAAATCAAATCGGACCTGAATTAATCAAGTGGGTTGTAGGTATTGATTTAGTATGGGCCGTAAAGAAATAATTATACGGGCTAATACATTTTCAGAATGGGCCTATCTTAATTTATGAGTATGGGCTCAGTTTAATATGTAGAATGGTCTTATGAATTTAATCATTGTTTCAAGATATAGATAAATTGGGTTGGATATGAATAGATAGATTAAGCCCAAATAATTAGACTATCTTGGAATATATTTAAGAAGATGAAATTAGTAGTATTATTTCAATCTTAATAAATCCTTAAAGAATAGTAATTAAAATTAATATTACCTATAAGAGTTTAGCATTATAGCTTGAGATTAAATTATTTTGAATAATTACAATACCCATTATTAAATTAATTGGGTAAAACAAATGAAAATATTAAGGATGTAATAAATCAAAGATTGATTTAAAATCCTACGAAAATAGTTATAGAATCTTTTAAGTACTCGAATATTAGTCGAGTAAAAGATAAAAAAAAAAGTAATGAAATAATAGAATATTATTTCATTTTAAATAGATGAAATAAATTATATACTCACGATAAGTATCTTCCTCGTAATTGCGATTAAGGTTACGCGGGGAGAAAGTACTAGATGATAATGATTCAGATCATATTGGAAAAGGAAGCAGGCCAGGTAGGCTTTCTTATACTAAAAGAAAATATGCGTGTTTATCCGCATTTATGTTATTTCTTTTCAAATAGCTTTTGAATTGAAATTGATATTTCAAGTATTGTCTTGCCATAAATGTTTTATGTTTTGTATGATACATATCTGCTATGATTATGAAATCAAATTTGGGTTCCAGTGGGTTAGTGTCTCCACTCGAACTATAATTATGAAATCGAATTCGGGTTCCAGTGGATTAGCATCTCCACTCGAACTAGTGTACACAATGGACTGTGAGTCAGCGAAAGGTTGACTGGTCAAGTGTCCGTGGAAGGTGGCCACCTTCCCGACACACAGAAAATTACAGATATGCTTGATTACTAAAGAACTTAGACTGCGCAGTCAAATTTTAAGAATCACAAAAGAATTTAGTGAACATAGGTACTTTCAGATAAAATCCCTATGTTTCACTTTGAGATGGCAATGACAATTATATTAGTATGAATGCGATTTTGGGCATGTGTCTACTGAGTACTTTTGTACTCAGCCCTGCATGTATTTATAAATGTGCAGGTTGGGCTGTGATGTCAAGGAGGAGTGCTCAGCGATGGCTTTGTCGAACTCGATTAGCATAAACTCTTGGGGGTTCTACGTGTCTTCATACACGTAGGATTTTATTATGCGATCCTACATATTCCGCTGCTAGACCTTTATGTAATAAGTCCGAAATTAAACTCCTAATTCAGTTATGTAATATTTTGAGCTTATGACTCTGACTTCCCGAATTTACGGGATGAATCTTAACTTTACGGTACGAAGGGAATATCCATTGTCTTACTCTCGTTGTTTATTCCTTTCATTGGTCATGTTCCCGACTTTACTAGAATTAGTAGAAAGTGGGCGCGACAAATTAGTGGGAGTCCTTCAATAGTATGGGGAAACAAAAATGTGAAGGCCTATCGTAGATTAGTTGCTCAGAGGATTTTCTCTCATTGTAGTTGATTATTATTTTCGATGTAGTTTGGGAGTATTGATTACATTTGGTATTGTTTATGAGGTTTATTAGATGTTACATTTGGTTTGGTTTCGTTTTTTTGATATATGGACCATACGAGTATCCGAATTTTTCGTTTTTAAACATATTAAAATACTTCATCGAGTTAGAAGTAATTTCCAATTTGAATATTTCGATTTCGTTGTGTTTTCAATTTATTACGTTTTTTGCAAAAATTAATACCAATAAAATAGAACAAAAAATAAAAAAGGTCCAATAGGATTTGAACTCAAGCCATTATGTTTAGAGATTCTATAGGAGAGTATCAAACCAAGTCGGCTATTACATTCATTCAATTAAGAAATAAAAATAAAAGTTAATAAACTAAAGTAAATACATAGCAAACACAAAATTACATTCATTCTTATTAGAATATCTTGAATATTTCTTCAAATATAATATATATATATATGGAGTGGTTCAGGTAAAAAGAGAAATTAAAGTAGGAAATAGGAAATGATCTGGGCCATTGATTTGGATGATCGGACGGATCTGATCTACTTAAAAAGGCGGTGCATTCCATCGCTTTGAACGATGCACGAATGATATTTTGGTAAAAATTCCCCTATACGCGTTCATACGCATTCAAAATACAATGAATTTAATAGTTAAATACAATGCATTTAATAGTTAAATGCAATGCATAACTCAATTACATCTTCACAATGCATTTTACAGTTAAAAACAATGCATTTACCAGTTAAAAATAATGCATTTAACAATTAAATTACTGATTTGCCCTTAATTACTATAAAATAAAAATTGCGCGTGCATTGTAGTATAACAATGCATGAAAAACTTGGCCAAGATCTCAACTGTCCGATCATCCACTTAAACAGTTGAGATTATTTCCTATTTCCTACTTTAAAATCCTTTTGTATATGATCTATATCCTATATATATATATATATTCTTGTTAGAATATATTGAATATTTTTTCAAATTAAAGTGCTCACTAACTACATACATAATGCAAAAGATAATACAATCCATATGACAACATCCATAATGCAAAGATAATATAATCATACTACAAATTAAGCAGTGAATTAATTTGGACAATTAGGAAGACCTCACCGTCTTGCTCTTCAACTTGTAGTGCCCGATGATTCTGCCCACCCCTTACGTCTACTCATCCTCGGTCTACCCAGCATTCTTATTGCTTTGTTTGACAAAACCTCAATGCTTGAGATATTTTCGGCAAATTCCAATTTTGCTACAACTGATGATGATTTGTAGTAGTGTGCTACAAAATCAATCGTAGTTCTTCCAGATTTCCTGCACAAATAATAATATTCTAATAAAATCTCAAAAAAATAATCTAAATTAATTCTCAACTTTAGCATAATATAAAAGTACGTACGTAATTCCTGCAATAGCATGAGAACACGAGATCCCGTCGTATTGAAATTCCATGCATTCACATGTCCGCACTCCAAGATCTACCAACAGTGATCGATTGTTTGTTTCAATTCGGTATCGATCATCACCTAGTGGAATGACTCTGTACGTATGAGATCTCTCGATTTGGATCAGTAACTTGCGTCTTACCTCTTCAGGAAGTGGATGTCTCTCCCTATTAGTAGCTAAAAGTCATTTTCTAAACCAATCCTCACAAATCATTTTTACTGACTCGATGCATGCACAAATATGAAGACGACGAGCCCATAAAAGTGTATGATTAAAGCTATTAGCTGTATTAGACGTTAAGAAGCTATACCTTCGAACATAACACATCGACCAAGCCCACTTAGCAGGTCCAATGCTCATTAATTGATCATAGGCCTGCACCTTGCCAACTTGAATCATGTTCATTCTTTTCTGAAATTCCGCCTGCTTATATGTGTATGCAGCCTTTTGAAACAACCCCAGTGTAGTTTTACCAAATCTTTTTAAATTGTTACTAAGATGGTAGTAACAAAGGGCATGAGTTGCTTCCGGAAATACAACTCTCACTGCATGCTCAATCGACGCAAGTTGATCAGATACAATCAATGTTTGAGACGTGCTCCCATATGCTCTTCATAGTCGTGTCATAAACCATACCCAAGACTCATGATTCTCAATTGGGCCGATTCTATACGTCAACGGATACATTTGCTCATTTGCATCCTTTGTAACAACAACAAACATAATGTCATTATTCTTTCCCTTCAAGTGAGTACCGTCGACTACTATTACCGGCCCCATGCACAAGCCAAATGCTGATTTGCATGCACCGAGAGCCACAAATACATGAGGAAACCTGTGGTTTGCACCAATGTCGATATCTGTGATCGTGCCCGGGTTTGTCATCTCTAACATATGCAAATAACCAGGCAGTTGTTGAAAGGAATCATGATATTTACCATATATCATCTCAACAGCATGATTTCTACCTCTAAGCGCCACATCATAAGTCACTTGCATACCAAACATATTCATCAACTTGTGCTGAATAACTTTGGGTTTTATGATTTCATTTGTGTTTCGCATTTTCTTTGCAAAATATGCATCGATCACTTTTGTGTGTACCTTTTTCGGTCCAATGTTTGTGATACCATCCCCGCACGTGTGCTCGCCACAAAAATTCGATACAAGCCACGGCACACCATGAGATAAAACACGAAGCTTGAATGAACAATTGCTGCTTAACTTGCATTGCCAATACAATCTGGTTGTGTCTGATCTGGTCAACTGATATTCTGCTTTTTGTTCAAGATTCCACAAACCAACTGTGATGCTAAGTTGCTCATTATCATCAAAAAGATATCCTTCAGCCAACTTTTCTAATATCGGATTTTCTTCACAAAACACATCTGAAGCTGTAGCATTAGGAGGAACCATTGGAATTAACCAATTGCTTAGGTATCCTTCTGGGATTCAGATTTCATCATTATCACCCACACTAGGATACATAAGTTCTAATAAATGTTGCATACCTCCTTCCTCGTGGATCCATGCAGCGAATTCGGCAAAAACAGATCTATTAAAGGTCAAATCACCTTGATCCTCGGATTCAGAGCTCTCTGATGATGGAACATAATCATCGTCGTCATCATCCTCATCATCCTCCTCATCGACATAACAATCATCATATCTTTGTCCCTGTCCCTGTTCCTCTTCATGTTCTTGTCCCCGGCTGTTTTATACATTTTTGGTCTCGTTTCTCTCGTGTTTTGGATTAGTATTTATCGATCAAGTTGATGCTTGGGTCCTCTTTATGTTACATTGTAGGTGAAGATCGATATAAAGAAGTTAACAAGGCTTGAGAAGAGAAACGAGATGAAAAGTTGAAGAAAAGGCGTGGAAAAGTCAGAACGTGGGGCTAGCGGTCGCTAGCCCCTAGCGAGCGCTGGGCAGCGCCATGAAGAGAAGACAGAACTGGGGGCTAGCGGTCGCTAGCCCCCTAGCGAGCGCTGCGATGCAGGCAGAACTGGGGGCCAGCGGTCGCTAGCCCCCCAGCGACCGCTGGCCATGCGCATCTCACCCAAGGCAGAACTTTGGGGTAGCGCTCGCTACCCCCTAGCGAGCGCTACCCTGGCGCGATTTCCTTCTCCTATTTAAACCTCCTCCGCGTGATTTTCAGGGGGACACTCTTCTACCAGTTTTACTTCACGTTTTTATTTTCTAGTCTAGGGTTTAGACCATGAGAGAAAACACTTAGTCTAGATTTTAGTTCTCGTTCTTCTTTAATTCAGTTGTGGATTCATTCGTGATTCAAACCCGGAGTAGTTTAATGCAGTATTTTTCCGTTCAATCAGTGAGTTCTTTAATTGCTTTCTTTATCGCTTTATGATTTATTTCCTTTCTGCCTTATTATTGTTTAATTTTCAATTTAGTAATTTAAATCTTTCAATCATGTTATTCCATCAATTCAAGGCATGTTTAGATTCAGTCTCTTTAATTCTTCGTTCTTAGATTTAGAATTTAATTGCTTTCTTAATTATTGCCTAGGTAATTCGTATTTTAAATTTTTTATTTTAATTAGCCTAGATAGAATCCAAAATCCTCATTCTTTTACTGCTTTTATGTTCTTCAACGTAAATGAAGCCCTGTTTAGCCTTCCTTGAGAGTACGATTTGGGTTATGCTTAATTACACTATTAACAATGATCTCGTCCAAATTGCGAGTAATATAGTTCATTAAGCACGACACATTCCTTCAAGTATATAGGCTGGAAACATTCCTCGTGCCCAATACTGATCCCTTATCGGACAGTGGGTCTGGACTTAACAACGCCACGTACTTAAGGGTATATTTGAGTGAAATAAGTATATCGGCTGGAAATATTCCTCGTGCCCGTTACTGATTCCCTTTATCGGACAGTGGGTCTGGTCTAAACAACGCCACGTACTTATTTGAGTGAAACACCGGCCCTGATACTGATCTTCACCCTGACCATATCCATACGCATCATTCAAGTCCGAAATCACATTTACTCTGCTAGTCGAATCGAAGTTCATGTCTGCAGGGTAATAATCATCAAACCAATCTGTCGAAGCTGCAAACCTTCTGATATTTTCTAGTTCATGCATAAAGAAACTAATTCTGCATCACTTGTCAAACTATATTTCATCATTTGTCCACTCCGCAATGCCGACAAGTAACAAATTTCATACTCTCTCCCCGGTGACATCAACATGTTGTTAATGCAAAATCTAAGATTAAAGATCGAAATGCCATTTCTAGGTAGTGGTGCTATCTGATCTTGTCCATTCACGTAGCTACAATCAACCCAATAACCTCCGAACTTAACGTTCACAATTTGACAATCCATCATCTACAAATCAAAAATAGAAATTATACACAATTGCATTCGGATATTATCTAAAATCAATAAAACAAATATTTTTCCAAGTATAAGCTATTGATAAGTAATCACATACATGATCTAAATACTATTATGCATGAACCGCTAGACAAAACCCCTTGAACCGCTAGGTGGATTTTGGGGAGGTCCCGGGAGGTTCAAGCATATTCATCTGGCGGTCCAGCCGTGAATGCCTCGAGTTATCATTATAGTACACAAAAATCATAATATATAGTTAAATTAAATAACATGCAACTCATATCATCTATTACAAATATCAAAGTAACATTTTCATGTAAACATAGTAAGAATCTTTAGATTACCTAAACATATATACTAAAACATTCAAAAATATCATCTACTACACGATGCACTATGAACCGCTAGACTAAGCATGATGAACCGCTGGTACGCCTGCGAGAGGGCCCAGCGGTCCATACCTCTTAGTCTAGCGGTTCATGTTTTATTTGAACTATAGCAACATTATAATGCAATTACCTGAATTGTATCTTCGATATCACTCTGTTTGAAGCCAAATACGAGATAATTTGAGAAGAATGGTTTCAACAACTTTTTGCTTTGTTTTGGAGTGTTTCTAATTTGTTTTGGAATGTTTTGAATAATATTCATACAAAGGAATCTTATGTTATATATATCAAACAATATTCATTCAAATGCATCATATGTTATAATATCAAACAAACATAATAGTACAAAAATTATATAGTAATCAAGTACTCAATTATTACTCAAAAAATGTGTAAGAATTGTGTAAGAGTGTGTAAGAATTATACATTTTTTAAATCAAATGGGTATTTTCTACATGTGTTTGAATGTTTTGGGTATTTTGTTCATACAAAAATTGAAAGTGGGTAGTTTTCACTATTATCACAAATAAATCTTGATTGTTAAATAATTTTGATCAATGATACATATTAAAAGATAATTTTGGTATATATCTTATTTAAAATATGTAATCCCTGAAAACTGCGAATTTATTATTCCTTTTGACTAGGGTTTATTGATTAGGGTATAGTTTAATTATATCAATTGGATGAAAAATATGAATTGTGTATGCATATATATACATATATATATATATATATAACACGAATCACCATATGTATTTCAATTTAAATGACGATTTAGTAAATAACTTTAATTTCAATAGTAGTTATAATACATGTATTAAATTAAATAGCTTTTAAAATATAAATCAAATAACTACTTATAATTTCTCTCTCCAATAATATTCTTTTCTCCCTAAAATCAATGGGTAAGATCAATTAAATTATATTTAAATATGTTCCATTATGTATATATGTGAGATCAATTATATTTAGATCATTATTAAATAAAATTTGTTTAAACTATTTAAAATCATAATACACTCATAAAAACGAGTAAATGACTATGCTCAATTTTACTATATCACACAAATTATTATAGTTAAAAGAAATTAAATTGTCTAGTTACATGAATAAGACTGTTCACGATTAAGTTCGAAATCTAACCATAACCAAAATGTCAATTCACGATTTTGAAAATTTAGAATAATAATAATTTTGTCATTACGGTTCACGATTTGAAATCGAACAATGTAGAAAAGTTTCGATTATGATTCCGAACTGTCCAAAAAATTAATACCACTATATTTGAAAATTTTAAAATTCTAATTATTATGATTACATGATATTATATGTTAATTTCAAAACTATAACAATTATAAAATAAAAATAATATATTATCATATTCTTTCTATAAAACCAATTTTTTTTATTGATTTTTAAATTCAAAATTGAAATTTTGATTTATAATTTTTTTAATCATTAATATAATCACAAGTTTTAATGTGTTATTATAAATTATATAAAATAATTTTTGATTATATAAGAAATAAATTAATCAGGTATAAAAGATCGAAATTATGATTCTAGATCGATGATCACAGTTCTAAAATTTCAAGAATGTAACTAAACCTTTTTATACACAGTCACGATTCAAAATTGAACCGTCAATTACGGTTATGATTCTAGAATTACCAATTAGGATCCGATTACAATTTACTTTCAATAATATCGATTCCTTCAAACACATCTGTGCATAAACTACTAAAAAATAAAATGGATATTTTTGACTTTGAATATTAGTGATATTAGTAATTAAATATATTAATTATTAATTTAATCACATTTAAATTTTCGTAAAAATACATAAATTAATAACATTTTCTTATTTCTATTAATTATATTTTTGTTTGTAAAATTAAAATATTTTATTCCCAATATTTTCTTTAAATAAAAATATGTAATAATAAAATAAATTAAAATCGAGAACCGGAGATTACAATGCTTGGAGATTACAAACTAAATAACAAAGTAAGTTAAGTCGAGGAAGGCCTTTTTCCGCAAGACGAGATACGCCCCGGCTGGTGCTCACGGTCCGGCGTATCGTCCCCAAAGATAAAACGACTTCGTCCTTTAGAGTAGTAGCACCACAAACTCTAAAGACCCCGACGAACTTGACGAGGGAGATAACCGAACAACTAAATGAAGCTCTAAAACTAATATGAGAGAATGAATGAATGGAGAGAAGAGAGAGCTCAAGATTTGGTGTGTTGAAATGAGCTCTCATATCTCCTTTATATAGCACCAAGGGGGGAGAATCAAGAGATTCCTTCACAAGAGCGATTCATCATTCCCTAATGCAACATACAACTCTCCATTGTACTGCGCTCTCTAAGTGTGTTTGTTTCCCATTCTTTCTTAACCTGAAAAGTCTTTGTGTCGTAATATAACATGCAACACAAATATTAATGGCGTGTAATGTGTTGTAAATTAATGTGACATCGTTTTACTAATGAAGCATAATGTGTAGCAAGCTTACATGTGTCACTATAACTAATGATGCATATAGTGTCGTAAGATACTATGCATCACTAAAGCTAATGACACATCATATGTCATAATATATAGACGACAATTAATCTAGTGTTGCATAAAGTGTCAAAATATAATGACACAAATTAAATTAACTGTCGTAAAATTTACTACACAACCTTTAGTGTCACAAATTAACTTTTGTGACATTAAAATAGCTGTTAGCGACATAATTTTAATAACGTAATTAGTTAGTTCTGTTGTAGTAAGGCAAATCAAGAATACATAGCATTCCAACCGGCAGTTTCGACAACTCTTAGTTGCACCAAATTTACACCATGTCATAAAACCCATTCAAGCAAGTTTAATGCTCTTGGGATTCCAAAAGCTATGCATGCACATATAAGGCCATGCATGCAATTGTGGACATGCACGTATAGGCACAACAACAAATTAAGCATTTTATTTTTCATTTTGGGCCTAACAAGCCTTCACCAAAGGCTCAAAACATTCAAAATACTCGCATAACGCATTTCTCACCGACAAATTGATTTTGAAATACGCTCCGATTATTTAATTTTTAAAGAATTCACTATACACCCGTCAAATTAATTAAAAACCCTACAAGTTCAAAATTAATTTTTCCAACAATCTCCCACATGAGTGGAAATGCATATACATGAATGCAGACACAAGCTCTATTCTCGTGAGGCAATACCGCATTTGGAACCTTCCATAGTTAACACCATCGGGCATACCGACGGACTAGTGGACGCGATGCCTTGAATTATTCCTCCTTAGTGTATACCGAGTCAATAGTATTAACACAATACCACCTCAACCTCGTCAGTTCTCACGTTTGGGTCCGTTTCGGCCGTGGACACCCTCTTTGGAGTCTTAAGTGACTATTCACACGAATCGGCCCCACTTCTCACTTATATAGGTGACTCATATCGAGTATCAAAAGACTTATCCTCACCACATTGCAAGTCTCCAACACTCATTTTCTTTCTAGGGAACGGCCGATTGTTACAACACGGACTCATATAACTTAGTTTTCCCATTGAACCATGTTCTTGGGATCTCCAGTCATCATGGTTGGGTTACCATTATACTCATCCTTAAGATGTGGCTTTTAATCCCATTCCATCTAGCAATTTAACCATTTGATCATGATTCAAACTTTTAGTTAACGGATCCGCTATGTTATCTATTGATCTCACACAATCAACTGAGATAACACAACTCGTGATCAACTCTCTAATGGTATTGTGACGACGTTGTATGTGCCGAGAATTACCGTTATACAGCCAGTTATGTGCTTGTCCGATAGCTGCTTGGTTATCACGGTGTATCACCACTGATGGCACAAGTTTCTTCCAACATGGAATATCTTCTAGGAAATTACGAAGTCATTCTGCTTCTTCTCCTGCTTTGTCCAAAGCAATAAACTCAGATTCCATGGTGGACCGAGCTATACACGCCTGTTTTGTTGATTTCCAAGAAACAACACCACCCCTACAACGAAGACATATCCACTCATTGGAAATGAATCTCTCGAGTCAGATATCTAATTTGCATCACAATATCCTTCAAGAACAGGGGAATATCTCGAGTAATGCAAAACAAAGTTAAGAGTATACTTTAAGTATCTCAAAACTCTCGTCAGAGCTTTTCAATGTTCCTTGCTTGGATTCCTCGTGAATCTGCTCAACTTATTCACTGAACAATCTAGATCCGGTCTAGTGCAGTTTGTGATATACATCAAACTACTTATAACTCTAGAATATTCTTCTTGAGAAACATGATCTCTCTTATTCTTACTCAAGTCTACGTTGAGCTCTAAAGGGGTCTTAACCGGCAGATTATCAAATGCATTGAATTTCTTTAGCACTTTATCAACATAGTGAGATTGTGTTAAAGCAATTCCTTCGGATGTTCTTAAAATTCTTATCCCAAGAATCACATCCGCCAACCCCAAATCAACCATTTTGAAATTTCTTTTTAGCATTCGTTTCGTATCAATGATAACCTGATTATTACTTTCCATAATCAACATGTCGTCTACATAAAGACACACAATACAAAGACATTAGGTGAGCCTTTAATGTAAACACATTTATCACACTCGTTGCTTTTGAAACCATTTAACAACATTACTTCATCAAATCTCAAGTGCCATTGTAAATGCGCTTGTTTCAAACCATACAAGGAACAAACCAATTTGCACACCTTCTTCTCTTGACCTGGTGCAACAAACCCCTCGGGTTGTTCCATGTAAATCTCATCTTTCAATTCACCATTCAAAAATGCAGTCTTAACATCCATTTGGTGAATCTCAAGATTGTGCAAGACAACAATCACAAGAATCACTCAAATAGATGTAATCCTTGTCACAGGTGAATAGGTATCAAAGAAATCATACCATTCCTTTTGTTTAAAGCCTTTGACTACAAGTCTAGCCTTAAACTTGTCAATAGTGTCGTCAGGTTTAAATTTATTTTTAAGGATCCATTTACAACCCAACGGTTTATGACCTTCCGGGAGTTCGGTCAACACCCACGTGTGATTTTCCATTATAAAATCAATTTCACTATTGACAGCCTATTGCCAGAATGCAGCATTTGGGCCTAAGAGGGCTTCACGAATTGAATTTGGTTCTTCATCCAACATAAACGTGATGTAGTCAGGACCAAAATCTTTGGCAACTCTGCCTCTTTTGCTATGTCTCGGTTCGTCATCAACCGGATGAGAACTCGTAGCCTCTTCAACAGTTCTTTTACAATCGTTTCATTTCACTTTTCTTATATTTATCCTTGCAAGGATATATTCTCAAAGAATATAGCATTTCTTGACTCAATCATTGTACATTCTTTCACGTCGGAGACCTTAGAGCGGTGAACAAGAAAATGGTACGCGCTACTATTAAGTGCATAACCGATAAAGATATAATCAACTGTTTTAGGGCCAATTGTAACTTGTTTCGGTAAAGGCACTTGAACTTTAGCCACACACCCCCCCACACTTTGAGGTATTTGTACGACGGCTTGCGTCCTTTTCACAACTCGTAGGGAGTTACATCCTTACTTTTAAGTGAAATTTTATTCAAGATATAATTCGCCATCAAGACAGCTTCTCCCCACATGTACTGGGGTAATCCCGAACTAATCAACATGGCATACATCATCTCCTTAAGAGTATGATTTTTACGTTTAGCAACCCCGTTTGACTGAGGTGAATATGGGGCTGTAGTTTGATGAATTATGTCACTTGTGTTTCATTACTCCTCAAACGGAACAATATATTCCCCTCCTCTATCACTTCTCACAACTTTAATCTTACGATCAAGTTGATTTTATGCTTCCGATTTGAAATTTTTGAAAGTTTCAATCGCCTCATCTTTACTTCTTAGAAGATAAAGATAACAATATCGTGTGCAATCATTAATAAAAGTAATAAAAAATACTTTTTACCACCTCTAGTTTGCACAAATTTTAAATCACACACATCCGTGTGAATTAAACCTAGAGGTTCGGTGCTCTTTTCAACCGAGTGAAATGGTAGTTTAGTCATTTTGGCTTCAACACAGATTTCACATTTCCCATATGAATTAAATTCACCAACTTTTAGTAAATCTAAATTTACTAATCTTTTTATCGTATTTAGATTAACATTTCCTCACCTGCAATGCCATAAATCAGAGCACTTTAGCAAATAAGAGGAAGTTGAAGCATTCTCATTATTCTCAAATTTCGATACACGGTGAACTGCCATAACATTAAGTTTAAACAAACCATTGGAAAGAAAACGCTTTCCAAGAAAAGTACCAAACTTAGACAGAACAAACTTGTCAGATTCAAACACGAGTCTAAAGTCCTTACTAACAAGAATAGAACCCGACACTAGATTCTTTGGGATATCTGAGACATGCAGCACATCTTTCAACTTGAGCTTTTGACTAGACGTCAACTTGAGCACGCAATCACCAACTCCAGACACATCAAACGAGTCCTGATTTCCCATGTGTAGCTTCTTCCCCTCACAAACTCGGTAGGTCGAAAACATAGTTCGATCAGAGAACACATGCACGGTAGCGCGCATGTCAATAAACCATGCACGTGGATTATTGACGTGGTTGACTTCAGAAACCACGACAACTAAGTCATCCTCATCCCACTTATCTTTCTCAACAACATGGGCAATGCCTCTTAGTCACCTTCTTCTTTTTCTTCGGATTGGTGCGGTCCTTTACTATGTGGCCCAGTTTGTCGTAATTTAAGCATGCACCTTCAAATTTTCGAGCAACAACTTTTTCCTTGCCTTTGGCATTAGGGCGGCCACGCTTCTTGGAGTTTTCACCACACTCCATTAGATTTGCTTTAACCTCGTCTCGAAGCTTAAACCTTCAATCTCCATCTCACTCTTTTTATGAGTAAGATAGTTCTTGAAGTTCTTCCAACTCGGTGGAAGCTTGTCGATCATGGCAGCAACCACGAACGGAGTCGGCAAAGACATTTGCTCCGCTTGCATGTCTTGCAAAATAGTTTGAACTCTTGCACTTGTTCCATCACAGATCGAGAATCAATCATCTTGAAGTCCAAAAAGTTGGCAACAAGAAACTTTTCCCCCACATCCTTAACACGATACCTCTTCTCAAGAGCATCCTACAACTCTTTCGCCATTTTCACACCGGCATAAACTGAGTAGAGAGTATCCTCTAACCCGTTTAGCACATAGTTCTTCGTAAGGAAGTCGTCTTGATGCCAGACATCAGAGGCAGCACGAATGTTGAAGTCCGCATCCTCCGGTAAGACCGGACCATCCTCACTCAAGAAGTTGGCAAGTCCCAATGTTGTTAAATAAAACATCTTTTGATGCCGCCTCTTGAAGTTAACACCCGTAAACTTCTCGGATTTCTCCCCTTGAGGTAGAGCCCTCGAAAGAGGAGCCATTACGGACACGTTATTAGTCCCGGTAGAGGTGTTTGCAGCAGCATAACCACCAATAATAGTGGTGGTAGCAGCGGTAGCGGCGAACGTGGTGGCGGCAGTAGCGGCGGATGTGGCGGTGACAATCGAGGTAGCAACGACGGTATTCGAGAAAGTCGACATCTCTAAAACAAAGTCGGTATCTCGTCTTGTGATTGTAATAATAAAATAATAATTTTATTAAATTCGAGAACCGGAGATTACAATTGTTTAGCCTCTTTTTGATTGTCTAAACTCATATTTTTCGTGTCTTTATTCGTCTTATTTTCCCTCTTTGCGTGATGTTTTTGGCTCGATTTACGGTTCATTTTATGTTTCAGGGTCACAAGCCTAAACGTGTGTTGAAGTTGGAAAAGAGACGAGAAAAGATCGAAAAATGATGAAAGAGTGAAGACTAGTGCCGAGAGCACTAGAGCGGCCGCTGACTAGGTGGTGTGTGCCAAGGCCGAGCCACAACCGAGCCAGCGCGCCAGGGTCAGCGGTCGCTGACCACGCGGTTGACTCGGTTAGTGCCCAACGGCCGCGCCCGCGACTCGCAGAACCGTGCCACTCAGCGGCCGCTGACTTTTAGCGGTCACTGACCTCCCCTTTAGCCTATAAATACCCAACGCGTTTCTCATTTGAGGGAGATGATTTTTCAGAGACTTATCATCCCTTTCCAAACGTTTGCATCTATATTTTGAGCACCTCTCAACCTATTGTTCTAGGGTCGAGACTTTTGATTTCTAGTTAGTCGTTTCTTATTTTAGAATTCGTACTCGAAGGATAGCCGATCACAACATTCTAGTTCGTAGTTCCTCTTCAGTTTTTCATTGTGGATTTCGGACCGTTCCAGTTATTAATCAAGTTTGTTATCCATTTATTATTCATGTTTTTTTTATTATCAAGTTCGTTTATTTGTTTATACTTTCGGGTTCTTATTTCGTTTTCGGTTTCCAAAGTACTTCCCGCATTCCTTTTGATTTCGATTTCCAAGTTACTTACATTCTTTTAAATTCGCATCTCGTTTTCTTAGTTAGAAAATTCGGTTCTTCATTGCTTTCCCTTAGTTTAGAGTTACATGCTTTTGTTATTTATATTCCTTGCCTAGTTTTAAGACCTTCAAAAATCCTTTTACTTGCTTTCGTTAATGAATGAAGAATTAAATTGCCTTGCTAAATCTTCTTAGGGAATATGACTTGGGTTGACTTATCATTGCTAGACGTCTTCGTTAAGATTGCGAGCCACTCGAAACAATTTTAGTTGAACAAATTTTGGCGCCGTTGTCGGGGAAGGCTTTAGGCGATTTAATTCATTGTTCTTTTTCTTTTTATTTTTATTATGTTTACTTATTTCTTCTATATTTTGGTACGCATAACGTTTTCGTTGAGTGTTGTGTATGCAAGGTCGCCGCAGTGCTAGAAAGCCTTTGACGCCCTTCATCGACAACATAAATCGGAATCGTGAGATCCTAGCCACCATAGAAGAAGACATCGAGCACATTGACGAATTCTCGCTATCACGTTTATTCGAAGAAATGGCCGATGAGATTGTTGATGAGAGACCGCGTTACATGGGCGACTTCACTAGGCTCAAGTTCGGCGCCACTGCTACTTCAGCCATTATTCTTGTCACCGCAGTCCAAAACTACGAGTTGAAGCCATATCACCAATCACTGCTCTTGACGTATCATGGACTCCCGAGTGAAGATGTCTTGACATTCATCCAAGAATATTGCATGGTGGTGCAAACTTTCCCGCTTCACTCACTATAACAAAGGGGTTGGCAAATTTTTGAAAAGTCTTTAATGAAACGTCGATAAAAACCTGCGTGACCTAAGAAACTTCTAACACCCTTGACATCTCTTGGTGGGGGTAATTTTTCAATCACCTCAATTTTCGCCTTATCAACCGCAATGTCTGCACTAGAAACAATATGACCTAGAACAATGCCACCTTTAACCATAAAGTGGTTCTTTTCCCAAATCAATGTTAGACCGCTTGCAACACATCGTTCAAGTACTTTCTCAATTTTAATTAAACAGTCATTAAAAGATGAACCAAATACCGAAAAGTCGTCAATGAAAATCTCAACGAAATCCCCTATCATCTCTGAAAATATGGACATCATGCACCTTTGAAAAGTACCGGGTGCATTGCATAATCCAAATGACATCCTCCTATAGGCATATGTGCCGAACGGGCTTGTAAATGCCATCTTCGCTTGATCCTCCAGTGCGATAGCAATTTGATAATATCCTGAAAGACCATCAAGAAAATAATAAAATTCATGTCCGTATAATTTATCTAGCATTTGATCAATAAAAGGAAGAGGAAAGTGGTCCTTCTTAGTGGCGGCATTTAATTTGCGGTAGTCAATGCACATCCGCCACCCCGTGACAGGTCGAGAAGGAACCAGCTCTTGCTTATCGTTTAGGACCACTGTGATTCCTCCCTTCTTGGGTACCACATGTACCGGGCTCACCCACTCGTTATCCGCAATGGGATAGATGATACCTTCCCCCAACAATTTGAAAATTTCTTTTTGCACGACTTACATGAGAACTGGATTGAGTCGTCGTTGACTATCTCGTTTTGGAACGGCGCCCTCCTCAAGATTGATGCGATGCATGCATGTAGTGGGACTAATGCCACGAATGTCCGCTAGGCCCTATCCAAAAGCGAGTTTGTGCTTTCTGAGAATTGGAAGTAGTAAGCATTCTTGGTCCTTTGTCAACTCGGATGAGATGATCACTAGTTTGTTTTCTCCGTCCTCCAAGAACACGTATTTCAGATGTGTGGGGAGCTTCTTGAGTTCCACTTTGCTAGGTGTCGGCATCTCCTCGAGTTTTTCCGGAGTGATGGATTTCTCGTTAATTTCCTGCACTAAAATTTCTTTACTCGAAAAATCCTGCAAAAAAGAACTCTCGGCCAAGGTATCAATAGTGTCAATGAAACAACAATCATCAATAAAATCGGCGGATGGTATGGTGCGGTTCTTATGAGCAGAAAAAGAAACCTCCTCTCCTACAACATACATTTTAATCGTGCCATTTTTAACATCAATTAAGGTATTAGTCGTGGCCATGAATGGTCTTCCTAGAAGGAGTGTATGCTCTACACCGTTTTCATGCACGTCTCCTATCTCCAAAACAACAAAATCAACGGGAACAATCAATCCACCTACTTGTATCAAAACATCCTCAATGACACCTCTAGAATATCTAATAGATCTATCGGCTAGCTGTAAACACATGCGAGTGGATCTAAGTTCACCTAATTCTAATTATTTAAAAATAGAGTACGACATCAAATTAATTCCGGCTCCAAAATCTAACATTCCTGACGCTTCCTTACCGTTTCCTAAAGCGATATTAATAACAAAGCTACCTGGATCGTGTTGCTTTGGAGGTAGGGGCTGCTGCATGATGGAGCTCGCCACTTCGGAGACTGTCACCACTTCTCGGTCACCGAACTTCCTCTTCTTTGCCGCCAATTCTTTAAAGAATTTGACATAGGCAGGAACATTTTGAATGACTTCCAAAAGAGGTAAATTCACATTTACCTTGGACAACATTTTGTAAAAGTCATCAAATTGTTGATCGTGCTTCGCGTTCCTTAGTCTGCTAGGATAAGGAATAAGCGGAACATATGGATTCGCTGCTAGACTCGGTTTCCTCAACTTCGGGTGGCATCTCCACCTTGTTATCCACCGTCTTTCCTCTCCTTAATACTGTCACGGCTTGGGCCTGATGTGGTTGATGACTTTGCCCTGAAATCTTTCCCGTTTGTTGGCCTTGTTGAAGTTGATTCACGGCGCCAGAAATCTGCCCCATAGCTGTCTTGAGATGCTTAATTGTGGCCTCTTGGGCCTCTCGCACTTTCTTGTTCTCTTGCATAAAAGCAACCAAACTTTCTTCAATCGATGATCGTTGGGGTGGAGCAAGTAGATGTGGTTGTTGTGGCACCGGTGGTGGATAGAATTGCTGCGGCTGTGGTGGAAATAATTGTTGTTGTGGCGGTTGTGGTGGATAATATGACTGCGGTCGACGCTGGTACTGAGGTTAGAAATTCGGAGCTTGAGGGCGTCGATTTTGAAAGTTTTGTGCTTCTTGAAATTGAGGCCTCCACCCCGTGTTTTGTTGATTTCTCCATGAGTTTTGTTGTGGTGGTGGTTGAGGCATAAATCCTTGCGCGACATAAATTTCCGCCTCGCCTTCGACAGTTATCTCCGCCATTCATGGGCACTCATCCGCTATGTGGCCGTAGTCGCCACAAATACCGCAGGGCTCAGGTGCAACTTGCGGAATAGACGGTGATGGGGGTCGGTTCATCTTCAATTCTCGTAGCTCCCTCATCATATCCGCCATTTGTTTCTTAAGATCGGGGCTCGTAGTTACTGCACTGGCTTCCATTCGTCTCGGTCGTGTGGATTTCTGATGTGAACTCGCAGCTAGGGTCTCGAAGATCTCGTTCATCTCCTCCGCCGTCTTGACTGCAATATTTCCTCCCGCGGAACTGTCCACCATGAATTGAGTAGTTTAGATCAAACCATCATAGAAAAATTGACAAAGCATCTTCGGTGCCATTTGATGGTGAGGACACTATTGAAGTAGCTCTTGAAATCTCTCCCACGCCTCATGGAATGACTCGTCATGTGCTTGCGCGAAATTCATTATTTTAGTACATACCACTTGAGTTTTGTGATGCGAATAGTACTTCAACATAAATTTCTCACAAGCAGATCCCCAAGTGGTGAGTGTTCCGGATGGAAGAGATAGAAACCAAGATTTGGCCCTATCCTTCAATGTGTAAGGGAAACACTTCAACTTGAGTTGATCCTTCGTCAGCTAGTGAAGCGGGAAAGTCTGCACCACCGTGCAATATTCTCGGATGAATGTCAACGCGTCTTCACTCGGGAGTCCATGGTACGTTGGAAGTAGGGATTGATGGTGTGGCTTCAACTCATAGTTTCGGACTGCGGTATCGAGAACGATGGCTGAAGTAGCAGTTGTCCCGAACTTGGGCTTAGTAAAATCGCCCATATATCGCTGTCTCTCCTCCGCTCTCTCATTGGCCATCTGTTCGAATACACGCGAAAGTGAAAATTTGTCAATATGCTCAATGTCTTCTTCTACGGTGGCTAAGATAACATGTTTCCGGTTTATGTTATCAATGAAGGGCGTCAATGGTTTCTTAGCACTGCGGTGACCTTGCATAAACAACACTCAACAAAAACGTTACGCGTACCACAATATAGAAGAAGAAAGTAAACATAATAAATAAAAGAAAAAAAAAGGAAAAAAAAAGAACAATGAATTAAATCGCCTAAAGTCTTCCCCGGCAATGGTGCCAAAATTTGATTCTACTAAAATTGTTCGAGTCGCTCGCAATTTAGAACGAGGTCATCTAGCAATTGTAAGCCAACCCAAGTCGAAATCTCAAGGAAAACTTAACAGGGCAATTCGAATCTTTGTTCATAAAACGAAAAGCAATAAAAATGATTTGATTTGAAATATTATTTCTAGGCGAATAATGTAAATAAGAAATGAAATTTAAATCTAATCTAAGAAAGCGAAATAAATCTAATCTAAGGAAGCGAAATAAATCTAATCTAGGAAAAGTAATAACTTTGAAATTGAATGCAAAACAAATACGGAATGAAATCTTAAAATCGAAAAGGAAATAAAAAATTGAAAGCATAAACAATAAAACGAAGTAAAGCAATAAACGAAACAAGAATAAGTAAAGGGAAAACGAACGAACTTGAATTAAGAACTGGAAACGGTCTTTGAATCCACAACGAAAAATCTGAAAACAAACTACGAACTACGAATGTTGTAATCGGCTAACTTGAAAGCGAAAAATAATGTAAAGAACTATCTAGGTCTCGACTCTCGGATCGAGGTCGAGACAAGCTAAACTATGAACGAAAAATATATGAAAAAGTGTTGTAAAGTAGTCTAAAGTGTCGTGTGAAAACTGGAGTCGAAAGTCCGGTCGAAAGTCATGTCATCGAATGGGAATCACGCCGAGCATATATAGGCGAGAGGCGGGTCAGCGACCGCGTAGGGGTCAGCGGCCGCTGACCCGGTGGCTCCGTGTCAATCTAAGGTTGGTTGCAATGGTCCTGAGTTAGCCGCAAAGTCAGCGACCGCTGAGCATGGTCAGCGACCGCTCACTTGCTCTGGTGCGCGTTCTTTGGCTGGCTCGGGCGCTGGCGTGTATGGCCTAGTCAGCGGCCGCGGAGTGTCACGCGACCGCTGACTAGTGCCTCGGCACTTATCTTCGTTTTCTCCTCATTTCTTGATTCTTTTTTGTTTCTTTTCCAACTTCGACGCTCGTTTAGGCCAATGATCTTGAAACATAAAATGAAACATAAATCGGGCAAAACATCACGGAACGAGGGAAAATAGTACGAATAAAGACACGTAAATCATATGTTTAGACGAACAAAAGGAGACTAAACAACATTTAGGGAATGTTATGTACTTCTGAGATATCATTAGTTAAAAGTAATATGTTTGACATGATTTTATTGCGTTTTTAGTCTTTTTGTCGAGTCTAGTTGAGTCGTCTTTTAGTTTATTTTTCGTTATTTTTTGTTTGTTTTTTTACCAAGGTTGTGTGTTCTATTATATCGTTTGATAGGTGCCGAAAAGGAGAAAAAAGACGAAGAAATAAAGCCGAGAAAGCCGTACGTGAGCTTGCTAGGAGTTACGGGCAGAAGACGAGAGGAGAAAGAACGCAAGAACATGACAGAATGCAAAATTATTATGTCGTGCGCAACAATTTTGTTTTGGGCAGTTCTCCTTCGTTACAACTCCGATTTTGGATCCGTTTGCGGCTACGGACTCCTATCGAGACGAGCATCAATCTCATGCTTTCAAAATTTTCGTATTTTACACAGGGAAGCGGTCGCTGGGCCTGTGCTGCAGAAAAAATCAGAAACTGGCACCCAACGACCGCTGGGTGCATAGCACTTGCTGCGCGCGCGATCTAATCTCGTATTTTTCTTATTTAAAGCTCTTTTTGGGCGTAGACTTAGGGGACCATTCATTATTTTCCATTCTAAAAGCCTAGAAGCCACTTTAAACTAGTTTTACATTGTATTTCGCCTCGGGGCGAAGGATTGAGGGTGAGTTTGACGCTTAATCCAAGATTCTTTCTTAGTAGTTTTATATATTTCTTATCTTCAATTGTTTGAATGGATTGATTTGTCATTCTCTACCTAGGGTTTATAATTTCTTAAATTATTTATTGATTGCTCTTTGATTCATGATCTTGATTAAACTTGTTCTTAATTGAGTTGAATGCTTTATCACCATTTAATTCTCTCAAATGCTAGATGAGATTGAAAAACAATTCTAGAATTCGACCTAGGGTTTAATCAAACAATAATTCCAAATCGGAAACGTATGAATTATATTCGTTGTTTATTATTGGTTTTCTTATTGTATAATTTGAATACGTAAGTTAGAATTGCGGCTTAGTTATCGAATACGAAAGTTAGGTATTTAAGCAACTCTAGAAAATCATTAATTAACTGCGAATCGTTGTTGTTAATTGGAGAATTTTTTTGGGGTGATCTAATACGTGAGTCGTGATTGTCGTTTATTTATGAATACGTAAGTTAGTAACTAGGCAAACTTTTAAGAAGTCCTTGATTAATGAACAATTGCATGAGTAGAGATCATGATTTAATTGATTATAGATCTTCTGAACTCTAGGGCCTTAAATCCGGAATCCCGCCTTTTAGTTCTATTGATTTATTTTATTTATTTCTTATTTCTACTGCTTTATCATTGATTAGAGTGTTTAGGTTTATATTCCTCTTTGAATAGCACTTAGGATTAGAATCGCTCTGCTAAACTTTCCATTGAGATTCGACCAGGATTAACTTGTCATATAAAATAGACCTCATATATTTGTAAGAAATTAGAGTGTACACAATTTAGGTCAAACATATTACGCAACACAATAAATGTAGAAATAAATCCTACATTTATTGCTAATGGAGCACTTCTGAAAATTCACACTTCCAGTGTAGTATTGAAACTCAGTTTGAGTTTTCAAACTTGAGTTCCTGTATTTCAGATCAAAACTTTTCTACTTTCAAATTTGAACGCCTATAGTTCAAATTGGAACTTCCAGCTTTCAGATTTGAATTCCTTTGATTTTTTTTTATTTTATGAAAATAAATAATTTTACTTTTATTTTATGAAAATAAATAATTTTACTTATTAACCCTTTGTGAAAACCATATCCAAAATTAATTACTTTTCGATGATATAAAACGTGAACTATAATTGACTTCCAAACAAAACAATTAATTCGTTTGGAAGGTTAACTCGAAATTGGTTGAGCATATATATTTGGAAGGGGGAAAATTAAAAATACTCACTGTTGGGAACCCCACAAGTTTATATTGTTTTGATGATGTAATTCGAA
>JAPKLX010000040.1:2394203-2591666 GCA_026898415.1 Leonotis leonurus
AATTGGTGTATTCCCCCCCCCCCATACACCAAACTAGCTCTTTCGGGACCAACACTCACGTAGACAAAAAAAAACATGTAAAAGATATTCGGCTTTTTAGATACAGGTAAAAAATCCTCAAAAAGACTTAGTTATCCATTACACGAAAAAATAGGCCCCACTATATTAACAACGAAATGAAAAGAAAAAGGTCATTTTTTAAAAATGAAGAGAATATCCGAAAATGTATCGTGCGCTTCATATATACTATCTTACGCTCGAGCACAAGATACATTTAACCGAGAGCAAGATAGTTAATCAAGAGCAAGATACGAAATTGAAAGAAAAATCAATTAATCAAGCGCAAAATATGTAGCGCAAGATACAATTATAAATAAAAAATAAAATTGTTTAGCCTATTTTTGATTATTTAAACTCGCATATTCCTTATGCTCGTGTTTCGTCCACGTTTTTGTAAAAGTTGGACATGAATTATGTGTTTTATTTGTCTTTCAGGACCACCGGCCTAATGTATGAATCGGGATAAAAAATGACCCAAGAGAGCGCGAATGGAAGCCACGGGAAAAACGTATAGCCCGGTCAGCGACCACGCACACCCCACGCGACTGCTGACCTCTCACCCTCTATAAATAGGCAACGCGATTTCTTCATTCCACACACCTATTTTCCGAGCACCTCTCGAGTTCTCCTTCCTAGAAATGAGATTTATGACTTTTAACCTAGTTACTTCCATGCCTTTGATCTTGTTTAGTATTTCCATTTCGAAGGATAGCTGTTGCAACACTGAATTCGTACTTCAATTTTAGTTTTGTCATTGTGGATTCAACGTACTTCAATTCAAGATTGTGGATTCGATTTGTCTTCAATTCCAGATTCAGTTTGATTTACTTATTGAATTTATTTTAATTCTTGAATTTCTCTTCCATCACTACACAAAATGCATTATATAGCAACAAAATAGTGACAGAAAAATTTCTAAATTTTAACGGATTAACAACGAAATTGTTATGGAGTTATTGTTAAATTTTAATAACGTAATTAATGACCGAATAATCCGTTATTAAAAATTTAGTAACAAAATTTTCCTTCACAATTCCGTTACTAAAATTGAAAAAACCATTCTTGAAACAGGAATTCCGTTACAATTCCGTTGTTACATATGTAACGGAATATATTTCGTTGTTAAATTTTTTAGCAACCATCGATATTAGTACGAATAAATCTGTTACTAAACTTTTAGTAAAGAAATTTCTTGTTTTAGTAACGGAAAATTTTGTTGCTAAAATAATTTTTTTTTCAAGTGCCTTCTATCATTCTTAACGAGTTCAATTAGGATTTTGATAGGGTTGAATATCAGCTAAATAGTATAAGTATTAAAATATAGATAAAAAGAGGAGGTTGGACTCTCTATCATAGAAGGTACAGGCCCATTAGAGAGCATAGGGCTTACGGATAACATCTGGCGTAGAAGGTAGAGGAGGGAGCTCTGGCGCATGACATCTGACTGCAGAGCCCAAATGCAACAGCCGGAGTAATAGATTTATCATTAGGAAAATAGCAGACCCAGGGCTTTGGTACTGTGGTCCCCCGCATGACGTGGAGTTCAAGGATCGAAGTAATGTTTAACAAACTCGTACCGCGTTAACCTTATGGTACTCTCCAAAATTACTAATTTGTCCTTCTTTAATTCCAGGAACTATATATATATATATCTTGTTCTATATTAAAAAATCATCTTTCATTTACATTTTCTCTCGAACATACACTAACTTGATCGTCGGAGCTCTTTCCCAGAGGATCTCAACCACTCCTTCGATATTATTTTGCAGATTCCGGCGCATACAGTCAAGTTCAATATAGCGGAAGCTCTCATTCTTAATCGCATTGGATTGCAAGGAAGAAGAAAGGTATAATCCTGGATTTCTTTCGAGTACATATTTATCGCTCAATCCAATATTCAATTAGTACATTACTAGTTAATCTATCAACTGGCGCCGTCTGTGGGAAACTATTCTGGTTGATCGGAGAAAGACGCGATTTCCTTTCTACTGATCTGTCAATCTAACTGGTTTTACAACGAAGAAGGAATGTAATATGAGTGTAATGATATGTATATAAAATTAACGGCGATGAAGCCGAATCCTGAATTCGCCAACGCCGAAGTCGTAGATTAACGGCGATGAAGCCAAATCCTGAAATCGCCGACGCCGAAGTCGTAAATTAACGGCGATGAAGCTGAATCCTGAATTCGCCGACGCCGAAGTCGTAGATTAACGGCGATGAAGCCAAATCCTGAAATTGCCGACGCCGAAGTCGTAAATTAACGGAGATGAAGCCGAATCCTGAAATTGCCAACGCCGAAGTCGTAAATTAGCGGCAATGAAGCCAGATCCTGAAATCGCTGACGCCGAAGTCACGAAATAACGGCGAAGAAGCCAAAATGTGAAGTACTCGAAGCTAAAGTCGCAAAATCACGGCGATGAAGCTGAAAAGTACAATCGCGGGCGGTAACATCCACACCGCCAAAACAAAAAATACGCATAATGATAATACTGCACCTATGCGACGATATTTCCTTTCGCCTGTTAATAAAGAAAGAAAAAATTTATGAAGCATAACTGTTCGACCTAAAACGTATATTAAACTGTAGTACGTGGCGTTGTTAAGTCCAGACCCACTGTCCGATAAAGGGAATCAGTATCAGGCACGAGGAATGTTTCCAGCCAATATACTTCCAGTTATTGTGTTACAGTCGACCCGAATATCGTATCTCAACGGAAGACTATGCAGGGCCGTGATTAAAAGTACTACAATAAGGTAAAGTGAGATAGAATTATTCTAAGTTAAAGAGGAAATTAAATTAGATAACAATGGAAAAACAATCTAGGGTACAATTATCCTAACCTAAGTTCAATGCTTCTTTGAACAAATCTTATCTTAAACCGGATTTTCCCTAAGTTGATTAACTAAACACCTGCATGTTCTAAAAGCTAATCCGTTTCTAGCACTCACGTGTATAGATCACACTTAAGAAACATTCCAATTCAAAACACGATTTCCTATACTATGTTTCCGATTAATAGGGATGGTTGTTCGATTACAAAAATAGATATAGTACAATTCATTGCAATCCACTCTATATCTTGAGTT
The DNA here is from genome assembly GCA_026898415.1 of Leonotis leonurus. Classification (NCBI taxonomy): domain Eukaryota; kingdom Viridiplantae; phylum Streptophyta; class Magnoliopsida; order Lamiales; family Lamiaceae; genus Leonotis; species Leonotis leonurus. Next base: position 2,397,354 of record JAPKLX010000040.1, read on the forward strand.
CATATGATGATCAAACTTATAAGACTCATGAAGTACAAATCAAACAACCATACAAGAACAAATTAAAGCATTAAACTAAAGATTAAGACAATATAACCCTAGAAAAATACTTAGCCAACCATAACGAAAACTAAATCCATAGAAATTTTTATAAAGAGAAACTTACTAGAATCTCAAAGAAAGAGTAGAATGATCCTTCAATCTCTTGAGAATCTCCTCTCCAAAAGCAACAAGTAAAAAAAAGTCTCTCTAACTATTCTCAAACTAAAAACTATTGTCCTCTTTTTTTAAATTCACGACAAAGATAAGAAACAACTAAGTCTGAAACTGCAGGCCAGCGGTCGCTGGCTATGGCCTTTTGTCCCCTTTTGTAACGCAGGGCCAGCGGCCGCTGGGTTCCCAGCGGTCGCTGAGCCCTGCTCTCTGAAGTTTTCAGGAAAGGCACCCCAGCGGGCGCTGGGGTGCCAGCGACCATTGACCGTAGCATTGGCTTGCCTTCTCTTCTTGTCCTCGTCTCGACGCTTTCTTCTTCACTCGGTTTCGAAAACCACCATTCTCAAGCAAAATACAACAACTAAGCAATAACATATACTAATAATCGACATATAAGCCCAACCACCATTCACAACTTCAAACCAACATTAGACTAAGCTCAATTCCCAACGTATTCGGTCACTCGAATAAGAAGTAATGTTGCCCGTTACTAAGTTCATCAATATGCACATGATCATGATATACACACATCTCACATCCCCCTCTCATTCATATGACAAATTCCCTTTTATTAAAGCCATTCGAGCTTTTTCTTTTTTTTTTGTACGCCCTTCTAGCGTTTATTAATAATAATTTTTTTTGAAGAGTTAAAACTCTTGTTTTTTTTTTATTTATTTAGGGAAAACCGGACACATGAACAAAAGAGAGTAGTCACTCATAAACCGAATCATGATCACTATGCATACCGACTAATAAAAGCAACATGCCCCACATGTCATCTTAAGCACGCAACCTAGCCCGTCAAGAATCAAACTTAGCTAATATTTCACCTATACATTCCACATACGGGGCTCACATATCAACTATCAATCTATATCAACACTAAGCTATTGCATAAGCAAAAAGACAATCCATGATCAAGTTGGGGAAAAACAACAAACAAACAAAAGCAAGCAAACATAAAAACATAAAAACAAGGAAAAACATGCAAGAAAGAAAGCACACCCCCCCACACTTAATTTTTACTACGCCCTCGGACTTCCCGGACAATGCATAAACCCGGCAACAAGCTGAGGAACGGAATGCTCCTAGATTGTACCTACAACCAAAAACATAACACAAAACATAAAATAGTACGAGTAAGGAAAAGTAAAAATAAAACATAAAAAGAAAAATAAAGTAAAAGAATAACTAAAAACCGGAGGATCATGTGGATCCTGATAGTCTGATGGAGGTGGAGGATGAGGATGGATTCCCGTCCAGTTAGCCCACTGTGTCTCCAAAGAGGAGACACGTGTATCAATGGAGTCTAGACGGGTATCCATTGAGCGAAGAATGGACGTCTGAGTGTCAAGCCTTCCAAACAAGTCAGTTTGGAAGGATCTGAAGTCATCTCGGGTGAAGTAATCAGTGGGGAAACCACTCCCGGAGCCACTGGCAAAACTGCCTTGATCATAGGTGCCTTGGTATCCTCCTTGATACCCACCTTGTTGCTCTCCCTCGTATGCACGTTCCTCCATCTCGGCGTTAGCACCGGTGGGAAATTCTTCAGTCTCGGGAGGAGCTTCGGTAGATGGTCCGGCCCCTCCTGCTCTCTCAAGAGCCGCCTCACGCTCCCGAAAGCGTCTCGCGCATTCTCTTCGTTCATAGGGAACGAAGGAAGTCTCGTGGGAGTCAAGGAGACCGGCATGCTTAAGAAATGTAGCATCCAAGGTTAGGCACTTTATCCATCTGTAGTTGTGTGGTACCTGAAATCCAAAATGTAGAGCAAGACGGAAAGCAACATATGCTAGAGCCAGATGAGTCTTTTTCCTATATTTAATTCCTTCAAGCTGAGTCCAGATGAAGGAAGAAATACAAACCTTCTGCCCTTTAACAGCGGCAGATAGGAGAAAACACTTATTAGTACTGACCTTGTTGGCTTCAGCCTTTCCTGAAACGTTAAATGCAATGAATTTATGCAAGAGGGAAAGGGCGTCATCCCTAATGAAGCCACTAGGGGTGCCACTCGGGTTCCAATTATGGAGCCCGGTAAGGTCGTACCAAGCAGCTACCGAATTAAACCCTTTTGGGGTTCGGGTAGATGCTCCTCTAGACGAGGAGAAACCAAATACAGAGCACATAGTAGATCGATTAACATCAACATTATTCCCTAGAAGCCTACAGTGGAAAGAATTGTCTCCATCTCCAAATTCGAATGTAGAAAATAATTCGTAGGACAATTCTCTATACCCTTCTAGGTGACCACTATCAGAAAGCTTCAAAAGGCCTAATGTTTTCAAATACTTGCGCAAATTAGAACTAACACGCACCCTATTCAACAAATCCCAATCAAATTCATACTCATGATTAAATGGTAAAGCAAATAATCATAAGAAAATTTGACCTTCCACAGGTTCGTAAATTGGAAACAATGAAGAACGGAATCGGGTGAGTTGAAGGTTCTCCCTTGGGGCTTCATTTTGCTCTTCTTCTTCTTCGGGTTCTTCCACACGACGACGGATATTTCTAGACATGGAGATAAACACAAATAGTGAGAATAAAATAAAAAGAAATAGAGAAAATACCAAAATGTGGGTTTGAGAATGTGATGGATGAAAAAGAAAAATATATGGATGAAAAGGATGGAGAAGTGTTGGGTAGAAGAAATTTGGTGTGGATTTGTGAAGATTGGAGGTAGAATTGAGGGATGAAGGAGGGTAGGGTTTGAGTTGGGGAGAAAGTAAAATAGGAGGAGAAGGGGAAAGTGAAAGAAAAAGAGGGAGGAAAAGGGATTTAAAATCCCGCTGGTGGAGTTTCCAGCGGCCGCTGGTTAGCCAGCGGTCGCTGGCTATTACATACTGTACTTATCTGACGCGCTAGGCCAGCGGCCGCAAGGAACCCAGCGGTCGCTGACCCTGACTCTCTGAAATTTTCTGCTGCTTTTTGCCAGCGGCCGCTGGAAAGCCAGCGGTCGCTGACCCTAACTTTCTGTCCTTTTCTGCAGAGCTTAGCCAGCGGCCGCTGGGATCCCAGTGGTCGCTGACTAAGTGTTTATGTCCTTCATCGCCCTTTTTCCTTTTTCTCCCCAAACTTTTTCCACTTGGATTTCCCTTCATCAACACAAACTAGATTAAGAACATCATTAACATAAAACAAACTCAAAACCAAAAACAAAAGCAAAAACGAAAACAACTAGATAACGATGTGGGTTGCCTCCCACATAGCGCTCGTTTAATGTCATGAGCTCGACACCTCCCCATTACTTCAACATTTACTTGCATCTTCGAGTACTAGAGACTCGATTCCTCTCTTAGAAACTTCTCCTTCTAGGTATTGCTTCACTCTTTGTCCATTAACTCAAAACTTCTCCTTAGTTTGCGGGTTTAAAAGCTCTACTGCTCCATACGGAAACACTTCCGTGATCTCAAAAGGGCCACTTCAACGGGATTTGAGTTTTCCCGGAAAGATTCGGAGTCGAGAATTGAAAAGTAACACTTTCATTCCTGGCTCCAAATGCTTTCGTAAGATCTTTCGATCATGGAGCTTCTTAACCCTATCCTTGTAAATCCGAGAGTTCTCAAATGCTTCATCTCTAAGCTCTTCCAACTCAGACATTTGGAAGAATCTCTCTTCTCCTGCTCGAAGCATTTCCATGTTTGTCTCCTTAATGGCCCACATCGCCTTATGCTCAACTTCGACTGGAAGGTGACATGCTTTCCCATACACGAGCCTATAGGGACTCATACCAAGAACCGTCTTAAAAGCGGTTCGGTATCCCCACAAAGCATCCCCCAACTTTGATGACCAATCCTTCCTTGTTGGCTTCACAGTTTTCTCCAAGATGCCCTTAACTTGCTTGTTACTTGTCTCCGCTTGTCCGAAAGTTTGAGGATGATAAGGAGTTGCCACCTTATGTGTAATACCATTTTTCCTCATGAGTTTCTCAAACAATTTGTTACAAAAATGCTTGCCTCCATCACTAATTATTGCCTTAGGAAATCCAAACCTGTTTAGGATATTCTCCTGCACAAACTTTAAGACAATATTAGCATCACATGTCCTCGTGGGGATAGCCTCTACCCACTTAGACACGTAATCTACAACAAGCAATATATATTCGAAACCATTAGAGTTAGGGAATGGGCCCATGAAATCTATGCCCCATACTTCAAAAATCTCAACTACGAGATAGTTAACTAAGGGCATTTCATTTCGTCGGCTTATATTCCCTACTCTTTGACATCTATCACATGAAGCATAAAATGAATGCGCATCTTTAAATAAAGAAGGCCAATATAAACCTGATTGGAGGACTTTGAAAGCGGTTTTACGGCCTCCAAAATGTCCCCCACATTCGGCTTCATGACATAAAGACAACACACTTTGCTGCTCGACTTCCGGAACACATCTCCTGATCACCTCATCCTTTCCTAGTCAGAATAGGTAGGGATCTTCCCAATAATAATACCTGCAAGATCTAACAAATCTCGCCTTCTCTTGCGAGGTTAGATCATCACGGAGCTTATCCGCGGCCAAGTAATTCACAATATCGGAATACCAAGGAAATGAAGATACAGAAAATGCATGCTCATAAGGAAACTCATCTGAAATTTTCTCATTCTTGAAGACAATCAATGAGTCCTTAATGTTTTCTAGCCTAGACAGATGATCAGCAACAGGATTATCGCTTCCTTTTCTATCCTTAATCTCTAAGTCAAATTCTTGAAGCAATAGAATCCATCTAATCAATCTTGGCTTAGCTTGAGTCTTAGTGAGCAAGTATCTAAGGGCAGCATGATCACTGTGTACAATGACTTTAGACCCTATGATTTAGGACCTAAATTTATCCAAAGCAAAAACCACATCAAGCATCTCCTTTTCTGTAGTAGTGTAATTTACTTGCGCATCATTTAAAGTCAAACTCGCATAGTAAATTACACGTTGCATATTATCCACACGTTGCCCTAAGACAGCCCCAACAGCAAGATCACTAGCATCACACATTATTTCAAATGGTTTTGACCAATCCGGAGATACAACAATGGGGGCAGAAATGAGCTTCATTTTCAAAGTTTTAAAAGCATGCATACACTCTTCGTCAAAATCAAAGGGAACATCTTGAGCAAATAACCTACATAAAGGTTGGCTTATTTTGGAAAAATCCTTAATAAACCTCCTATAAAAGCCAGCATGCCCAAGAAAACTCCTCACCCCCTTAACATTCACTGGAGGAGGTAGAGTCTCAATGACATCAATCTTAGCCTTATCAACGGCTATCACTTTGCTAGAAACGACATGGCCTAACACAATGCCATTGGCAACCATAAAATGACTCTTCTCCCAACTAAGAGTAAGGTTACACTCAATGCACCGTTTTAAAACTATATCAATTTTCTTTAAGCAATCATGAAATGAATTACCGAAAATGGAAAAATTCATCCATAAATACTTCAATAAAATCACCAATCATCTCAGAGAAAATTGAAAGCATGCACCTTTGAAAAGTTCCCGGAGCATTACACAATCCGAAAGGCATTCTCCTATAAGCGTAAGTTCCAAAAGAACTTGTGAACGTCGTCTTCGATTGATTCTCTGGAGCAATTGCCACCTGATAATAACCAGACAAACCGTCAAGAAAATAATAAAATTCATGTCCAGCTAACTTATCAAGCATTTGATCTATAAAAGGTAAAGGGAAATGGCCTTTGCGGGTGGCCGCATTTAACTTCCTGTAATCTATGCACATCCGCCAACCGGTGGTCAACCTAGTTGACACCAACTCTCCCTTCTCATTTGTTGTCACTGTGATGCCACCCTTTTTCGGAACAACATGAACAGGGCTCACCCACTCACTCTCGGCCACTGGATAGATTAATCCTTCAGCTAAAAGCTTAAGGATTTCCTTCTTTACCACCTCCATAAGATTGGGATTCAATCTCCTTTGGCCGTCTCGGAATGGCTTTGCTCCATCTTCAAGTATTATCCGATGCATACACATAGATGGACTAATTCCCTTTATATCTGCAATGCTCCAACCAAAGGCCTTCTTGTTCTCTTTCAATACCCCTAATAATGCTTCTTCTTGCTCCTCAGTCAGCTCAGAGAAAATGATCACCGGTTTTGTCTCCCCGTCTTCAAGAAACACATACTTAAGGTGCTTAGGAAGCTCCTTAAGTTCAACAGGACTACTCAACGGCTCATTCTTCTCTTCTCCTTTCACCTCCATCACCCCACACTTGAGTCGAGGTCTAGGTCCTCCTCATCTCGACTAACTGCTATCTCCTCATCATCTAATTCCTGTAAAAACACCTTATCGACCAAGGTATCAATAGCATCAATATAGTAACAAGTATCAGATAAACTTTGTACAGGATGAGGAGATATTTCCCTGACAGACAAGGAAATAGTTTCACCTAACACAGTCATTTGAAGTTTCCCATTTTTAACATCAATTAACGTGTTAGTTGTTGCCATGAAAGGTCCACCTAAAAGCACAGTATGTTCATTACTAGACTCTTGCACCTCACCAACATCAAGCACGACAAAATCAACTGGTACAATCAAATCTCCAACCCTAACTAAGATATCTTCAATGATTCCTTTAGGGTACCTAATTGACCTGTCTGCTAATTGTAAAGACATTCTAGTGGGCTTCAAATTACCTAATCCTAATTTTAAGAAAATAGAATAAGGCATCAAATTAATTCCAGCCCCTAGATCTAACATACCTGAAACGGACTTACCATTGCCAAGTGAAATTTTGATGACGAAACTGCCCGGATCTGTTTGCTTTGGAGGAAGTTGGTGCTTCAACACTGCACTTGCTACTTCAGAAACAACAATCTTCTCGTCATCCATAAAACGTCTCTTCTTGGATGCAAGCTCTTTAAAGAACTTAACATATGCTGGAACATTCCTAATCACATCCAAGAGAGGAAGGTTGACATTGACCTTTGAAAGCATCTTGTAGAAGTCCAAGAATTGTTGATCTTGCTTTTCATTCCTCAATCACCCTAGGAAAGGAATAGGAGGTTTATAAGGATTAGAGGCCTTATGCAACACTCCTCCCTTCCCTTTCTCCTCAGAAGGGGCTACACCAATGATCTCATCTTCAAGAGGAGTTACTGTGGTATTCTTTTCTTCCTTCTCATTCTCATCCTCATCAACCGGCATAGGGACTTGATTATCCACAACTTTACCACTTCTCAAAACAGTGACAGCTTGAGCTTGCTTTGGTTGACTTGGAAGCTTATCCTTTTTGTTCATCTGAACAAGCTCTCCAACGGTCCCTGCAAGCTGCCCAACTTGGGTCTCAATCCTCTTCATAGAAGCCTCCACTGTCTCAAATCGCTGATGACTAACTTGAATGAATTTATTCAAATTATCCTCCATTGATGATTTGGAAGGACCTTGAGATGGAGCTTGATGTTGTTGTTGTTGTGAGAAGTGTTGTTGAGGTTGTTGGAATTGTTGGAACCCATGCTGAGGTGGCATTTGCTGACCTTGTGGTGCTTGTTGCCTCCAAGAGAAATTGGGATGATACCTATACCCCGGATTATAAGTGTTGGAGTATGGATCAAATTTCGGGCGCTGCTGAAAGTTTTGAAGAGCATTTACTTGCTCTTCCTGTTCTCGGTGTTGCTCATATGTATTGGCACAAACATTAGCCCCGTGCCCAAACTCTCCACAAATACCACAAGTCTCTCCTCCACCTCTTCTTGGTTGTTCATCCGCTATACGGATAGCTTGTACTTGCCTTGTAAGCTCTGCTCTCTGCCTCACCAAATCATTACTAGAGGTTGCTTTGTTAACCTTCTTTTTCGGACCCCTGGAGCTTCTCTGTTGAGAATTCATTGCCATGTTCTCAAATATCTCTGTGAGCTCCTCTGTAGTCCGGTTTCCAATATCTCCTCCAGCTGCATTATCAACCATATACTGAAGGTTTTGATGAAGACTTTCATAGAAGAATTGGTTGAGCAACTCCGGAGATAGGTTGTGATGAGGACACTGCATCTGTAGACTCTTGAATCTCTCACAAGCCTCGTGAAGAGGCTCTCCATCCAACTGTGTGAAGGTCACCAGCTGTGACCTAACCTCTTGCGTCTTTTGGTTTGGGTACCACTTCGACAAGAATCTCTCAGACACCTGATTCCAGTTTTGGAGAGAATTAGGAGCTAAAGACATAAACCATGTCTTAGCTCGGTCCTTGAGAGTGTACGGAAAGCACCGCATCTTCAGCTGATCCTCAGTCAGTCCCCCAAGTGGAAAGGTCTGAACAATGGCATAGAACTCCCGGATGAAGTTCAATGCGTCCTCTGCCGGCATTCCATAAAAAGACGGAAGCTGGTTGAAGTGGATACTCTTGAGCTCGTAGTTCCGAGCTGCTTGTCCCAACACAATCGGTGATGCTGCAGCTCCTATCACCGGCCTAGCAAGTTCCCTCATCTGACAAGCTGCCATAACTGTGTGAGAACTCGACTCACTCCAATCTGTGTCTGAGTCTCGTATGAGTGAATTCTCTAAATGATCTGATCGATACCCTAACTCCAAAGTGTAGCCGTTTTCAACCTCCTCTTCCAGGTTGACTGTTTGCAACTCACTTCTTCGGTGAACGTTATCCAATACAGGTGCCAATCTCTGATTCAAACTTCGGCGACCATGCATGCACTAACTAACACCACGAAAAGAGAGATCAAACGTAACTTGCGGTTGAAAACTCCAAACAACAACAAAAACAAAAATAAAGACACAACAATCACAAAACTGAACAATCACAATACGAAAAATAGATAAAGAAAAGAGCAAAAACAAACAAGTACTAAAAATCACAATGCCTATAGCCTTCCCTGGCAACGGCGCCAATTTTGTTCGACCTAAAATGTATATTAAACTGTAGTACGTGGCGTTGTTAAGTCCAGACCCACTGTCCGATAAAGGGAATCAGTATCGGGCACGAGGAATATTTCCAGCCAATATACTTCCAATTATTGTGTTACAATCAACCCGAATGTCGTATCTCAACGGAAGACTATGTAGGGCCGTGATTAAAAGTACTACAATAAGGTAAAGTGAGATAAAAGAAATCCTAAAACACACTAGATCAATTTGAGATAGAATTATTCTAAGTTAAAGAGGAAATTAAATTAGATAACAATAGAAAAACAATCTAGGGTACAATTATCCTAACCTAAGTTCAATGCTTCTTTGAACAAATCTTATCTTAAACCGGATTTTCTCTAAGTTGATTAACTAAACACCTGCATGTTCTTAAAGCTAATCCGTTTCTAGCACTCACGTGTATAGATCACACTTAAGAAACATTCCAATTCAAAACACGATTTCCTATACTACGTTTCCGATTAATAGGGTTGGTTGTTCGATTACAAAAATAGATATAGAACAATTCATTGCAATCCACTCTATATCTTGAGTTCATATGATGATCAAACATATAAGACTCATGAAGTACAAATCAAACAACCATACAAAAACAAATTAAAGCATTAAACTAAAGATTAAGACAATATAACCCTAGAAAAATACTTAGCCAACCATAACGAAAACTAAATCCATAGAAATTTTCATAAAGAGAAACTTACTAGAATCTAAAAGCAAAGAGTAGAATGATCCTTCAATCTCTTGAGAATCTCCTCTCCAAAAGCAACAAGTAAAAAAAGTCTCTCTAACTATTCTCAAACTAAAAACTACTATCCTCTTTTTTTAAATTCACGACAAAGATAAGAAACAACTAAGTCTGAAACTGCAGGCCAGCGGCCGCTGGCTATGGCCTTCTGTCCCCTTTTGTAATGCAGGGTTAGCGGCCGCTGGGTTCCCAGCGGTCGCTGAGCCCTGCTCTCTGAAGTTTTCAGGAAAGGCACCCCAGCAGGCGCTGGGGTGCCAGCGACCGTTGACCGTAGCATTGGCCTGCCTTCTCTTCTTGTCCTCGTCTCGACGCTTCCTTCTTCACTCGGTTTCGTAAACCACCATCCTAGCTCAATTCCATCTCCTTTTCAACTCCTGCATCCAAATCACAGAACACACGACCCGGCATAAAACAAGAACTAAAATGACACGAAACAAAAGACAAACATAAAGAAATACGACAAGAGGACACACAAAAACATAACTAAAACCCTACTAAACAATAACTAAGTCCTGGCCCTAAAATACTTTTCAGGAAAAAGGGAAAAGAGGATGGATAAAGCGGAAGGGGAAAATAACGCACCTCACGCACCCGAGGAAGTGGAGACTAGGGAAGAAATTCCTGAGGCATGGGCCATAGGGATTGCCACCTTGGTAAACCAGAGCTTGGCTAAAGCAGGAGTGATCCCGGATACCCCTAGTAGCAGACTCGAATGACTGGCGACTAGAGAACATCAGAGGTTGCAAGAAGGGAAAGAACCCGATTGGAGCAGACCAATTACGACCGAAGAAAGCTATGATCCCACCTATAAGATGTCTGATGATTCGGTAGCTAATGAAGATACCCAGCGCACCATGCTAAACCAACGGCAAAGGCTGGCCCAGCAAGAGGCTGTAATAGAGGCAATGATGAAGGAAATAAAAGAACTGAAGGGAAGGACACCAACGGTAGTCGAAAAATCAGAGCAGAACTCGCATTTTGAACTCCCGGCATCCGGGAGAACGCCCGTCTGGGCAGAAAAAAACCAAAAATATCCCATGATGGTTAAATATGACAGTCCTTTCTCTGAAGAAATTCAACTTGATCCTCTGCCCGGAAATTTCAGACCTGTCAATTTGGAATATAAAGGGAACTCTGACCCGGAAGAGCATTTGATGAGGTTCGATAATATAGCTCTTCTACATCAATATACAGAGGGCGTGAAATGTAGAGTATTCCTAACTACTCTGGCGGGCCCTGCCCAACAGTGGTTCAAGCAATTGCCACCGAACTCTATATTCTATTTTGAGGATCTAAGGAGGTTTTTTATGCACCAGTTTGCAAGTGCCAAAAGAACCACGAGAGGGTCATTTCACTTGACCACAATCAAACAGCAGCCCAACGAATCCCTCAGAGATTACCTTACACGCTTCAATTTGGCGGTGTTAGAAATGCCAGAAGTGCACGCTTCCATAAAGGTACACGCGTTTCTAGAAGGAATGCGCAGCTGATCATTCTTTGATTCCCTGGTGAAGAAGCCACCAAGGGATTTCGAAGATCTGTTATCCCGAACAGAGAAATATATACATCTGGAGGACGCTCGAGTTTTTCGAAAAGCAGAACAGATATACGCCAAAAAAGGATAAAAAAAAATGGAGGAGAAAGGCAGAGCTCATGAGGAAAGGAGGAGACCTGAGGAAAGGAGGATTTTCAATTCTGAGTCACGTAAACCACTTGAGAGGATGACCAGAACCGACAGAATGTACACACCTCTGACGAAAGACCCAGCTGACCTTTTAGAGATTGTGATCAAGAAGCCAGGAGTTTTTCTCCCTCCTCGTTCAAAAGACCCGCCGAGGCATCAAGAATCGGACACACTACCAACGAGTGTCACAATCTTCGTGCAGCCATAGAAAAATTGATTAAGGAGGGCCATTTATTGGAATATGTTCGCCAAGAATCGGATCGCGTTTTAAGAAACAGAGAGAAGATAACAAAGAAAAGGCTCCTTGACAACCTGCGATTCCGGAAAATCAGAATGCCCAGAGGAAGGGAATAATCAACATGATTTATGGGGGCCCCACGTCGGGATATTCCAACAGGGCACGCAAACATTACGTCAGAGGTGGGAAATTTTTGGCCGAAAGGGAAATCATGCATGTGAAGGAGCACCGAATATCCCCGAAAGTATCTTTTGGAGAAGGGGACTACAGACCTCTCCTCCGTCCTAATGATGATGCGTTAGTTATTACAGCCGGAATTGAGAACTACGACGTAAAAAGAGTATTCGTGGATACGAGAAGTGCTGTGAACGTCATTTTTGCGGACTGTTTTAAACAATTGGATACAGGACTAAATGTGAGTCCAGTAGGCACGGCCTTACATGGCTTTGCTGGGGAAATGATTCTACCTCTGGGAGCAGTAACGCTAATGTTATCACTTGGTGAAGAGGGAATCATGATGACAAGACCTTGTAGCTTCCTCATAGTTGACACTGCATCATCCTACAATGCTATTATTGGCAGGCCCGCTTTGAATAATTTTCAAGCGGTAATCTCTACGTATTATATGAAGATGAAATTCTCTGTGGGGAACATGGTAGGCCAAGTACTGGGTTGTCAAGACACGTCCCGAAAATGTTATCTGCAGTTTGTAAAGGAAGGAGAAGCTAAAAGGAAAGTCCTCCCACCTAATGAGGAAGGACAGAGGTCAGCGGGACGAGAGGAGAAGCGAAAGAGGAAAGAGGACGATACAGAGGAGGATTCGCCACGACAACTAATCCCTGTGGAAGAAATCCTCCCTATAGAGCTCTATCCCCAGAAAGTGGGGTACGTTACTCAAATTGGGACAAAATTGAAGTATCCTGAACAGGTGATAGATTGTCTACGCAAAAATGCGGATGTCTTCGCTTTTACATCATCAGACCTCGTGGGAGTTAGCCCACAAGTGGAAATGCATTCTCTGAATGTGGATCCTTCCGTAAAACCTGTTAAACAAAAGCTTAGACAATTCGGGCCTGAAAAGGATGAAGTCATTAGGGAAGAAGTAAAGAAATTGCTCGAAGCAGGACATATCAAAGAGGTGCAATTTCCCATCTGGCTCTCCAATGCCGTTATGGTTAAGAAAAACAACGGTAAATGGCGAATTTGTAATGACTTTAGAGATCTGAATAAAGCATGCCCAAAGGATCATTATCCTCTTCCCAGAATCGATCAATTAGTGGATTCCACATCAGGATGCCAGCTGTTATCGATGATGGATGCATATCAGGGATACTATCAAATCAAAATGGATCCTGCAGATGTTCCGAAAGCTGCCTTTGGAGTTTGTGCGGGAACATTTGGTTACACTAGCATGCCCTTTGGTTTGAAAAATGCGGGAGCAACCTATCAATGGATAAGGTGTTCCAAAGCCAGATTGGTAGGAATATGCAGGTATATGTAGATGATATATTAGTTAAAAGTATGAAAGAGGAGGATCATGCTACAGATCTGGAAGAAGTCTTTTCAAGGGCTAGAACGTTTGGTTTGAAGTTGAATCCGGCCAAATGTGTATTCGGTGTTAAATCGGGAAAGTTCTTGGGATATATGGCCACGCCTCAGGGCATTGAAGTTAACCAAGCTAAGGTCAGAGCTGTGTTGGACATGTCACTGCCTAAGAATATGAGGGAAATACAGAGATTAAATGGTAGAATCGCAGCGCTAAGCCGATTCATTGCTAAGTCAGCAGAACGCTGTTTCCCTTTCTTTAAGATGCTGAGGAAAGGAGCTAAATTCGAATGGACGGAGGAGTGCCAGACAGCATTCGAGGAATTGAAACAACATCTGGTCACTCTACCTCTATTAACTAAGCACTTATTCCTATATATTGTAGTAGGGGAGTTCTCATTGAGTGCAGTCCTGTTAAGGGAACACGAAGGACGTCAGAAACCTATATATTACGTAAGCAGGATGATACAGGGGCCAGAGCTGAGGTATTCAGAAATTGAAAAGGCCGCTTTCGCAATCATGATCGCGACAAGGAGACTTAGACCCTATTTCTTATCACATAAGATAAGAATTAGGTCTAGATTCCCATTCAAGCAAATATTGGGAAGACCATATTTATCAGGAAGAATGGTCAAATGGGCAGTAGAGCTAGGAGAATATGATATAGAATTCGAAAATAGGGTGGCAATAAAGGCACAAGCTCTGGCAGATTTTGTACAGGAGTCCACCAGATCACAAGAAATGAAAGCTTGGGAGGTCTATGTGGACGGATCCGTTACAAAAGATGGGGCAGGAGTAGGAATACTCGTTGTCACACCAGAAGCAGAGCGAATTCATTTCGCAGTAAAATTCAATTTCAGGATTACTAACAACGAGGCAGAATACGAAGCCTTGGTAAGAGCCATGAGAATCCTCAAGGAATTGGGGGCCCAACGAGTAATTGCATATTCAGATTCTCAATTGGTAGCCCAGCAAGTGTTGGGAACCTATGAAAGAAAAAAGGAGAAAATGATCTGGTATGGAAACCAAATAGAGGACCTAAAAAAGAACTTCGACGAATTTGAAATCGTTCAGATTCCCAGAGAGGAAAACGTCGAAGCAGATCGTTTGGCAAGGATAGCTAGCTCTGTGGATCATACATGGCAGGGGGAGATAACGCTATTAATGGCCGAACAAAGAACCTTAGCATTGGAAACTGCAACTATAACTAGTGAATGTGATTGGAGGATACCAATAGTGAGGTATCTAAGGACAAGACAGAGGGATGATAGGCCAGAGGCCTTGGGAAAGGCAGCTCTGGCACGATTTTGCCTAATAGGGGATTACCTATACAGACGCTCTTTCGCACATCCTTTTCTCCGTTGTCTGGCGGAACACGAGGGGGAATATGTTTTAAGAGAGATACATGAGGGATGTGCGGGAAGTCACACAGGTTATTAAGACCTAGTATGGAAAGCTTTGAGGGCAGGTTTCTTTTGGCCGACCATGGAAAAAGACGCTAAAGCCAGAGTAAGAAGATGCGAGAAATGTCAGAAGCACGCAAGGTTAATACATTTACCTGCAGAGGAGTTAGGGGCTATGTTTTCTCCTTGCCCTTTCGACAAATGGGGAATTGACATCGTAGGAAAGCTCCCCCCAGCTTCTGGGGGTCGAGCTTTCATCATAGTGGCGATCAAATATTTTACAAAGTGGGTTGAAGCAGAGGCGGTGGCTAAGATAGATGAGAAGGCCATCCAGAATTTCTTATGGAAATATATTTGTTGTAGATATGGTATACCCAGAATACTGATATCGGACAACGGAACGCAATTCACGGGCTCTAAGATACGGAGTTGGTGCCAGGAAATGAATATAACCCAGAGGTTCGTATCAGTGGCGCATCCACAGGCTAATGGCCAGGTAGAAGTGACTAACAGAACCCTACTCGAGGGGATCAAGACTAGGTTGGATAGGTTACGGGGAAAATGGACGGAAGAATTGAATTCAGTTTTGTGGTCATACAGGACCAGTCCCAAGACCTCTACGGGGGAGGCACTGTACAACCTGGTATATGGTTCGACAGCAGTGATGCCAGCAGAAATAGGAATGGAATCCCCTAGGATACTAAATTACCAAGAGTTCGAAAACACGAGAAAGTTGAGAGAAGAGCTAGACTTGATAGATGAAAGAAGAAGCTTGGCTCGCAGGAGAACCGAACTATATAAGAAGCAGATTCATAATATCTATAACAAAAAGGTAGTAAAGCGAGGATTCGAAAAGGGAGACCTGGTGCTATGCAGAGCAGACGCGTTAAAACCAACAGGAAAGCTCGAGCCGAATTGGGAAGACCCATATGTCGAGAAGGAAGTGCTACGTGGAGGAGCCTACCGCCTGGCAGACCATGAGGGAAATGACCTACCTCGACCATGGAACGTCACTACTCTAAAGAAGTTCTATGCATAAATAGTTTCTTGAATACCTAAATAATACACCTCTGGGAGGATTTCTCTTAAATGCTTTGTATCTCTTTGGATATACATTTCACAGTTAGAACATAGATGGCGTTTTTTACCCTGTTGATTAGGGAGCCCTACAGAGCAATTCTATAAAGACTATATGCTTTGAGATTAAACATAAACAGTTTACGAGTAAACGGAAAGCAAGCAACTACACAACAAACAAAAGGAAATTACGACTCCACAATCCAAGTTTAAAACAGTCAAACGAAAAGTAAAAACATATCACAAGAGTTAAGTACGAGGAGTGTTAAAATAAGTTTGAAGTGTTATCAACAGCAAACAAAAAGGGAGGGCCTCCCAGAAAATCAGGCCTGCGAACAGCGGTCACCTACCCCCGATCCAGAAGCTTCATTTTTTCCTTTGGCTTTTTTTTTCTGAACATAAGTCAAAACAACGGAAATATAATAACGAGTGTAATAGCGTAATAAAAAGAGGTAAAAATCTCTAGGAAAAACTTACAAAGCGAAGAAGGTGGCAGAGGCAAGTGATTTCATCGGGATTCTCGGACCGAACGGGTAAGAAGGTCAATCCCATGGGGAGGTCACTGCTACTATAAGAAGCGGGGGAGTTAAGAAATTCTGCAGCTGCCTTTTTTAGGGTCAAAAGAAACCAGAGATGAGGATCACTCGACGTAGCAACGTTGGGATCTGCACCTGGGAAGTGATCCAGAATGCGGGAGAGCACCTTCGAAGCATCAACCTCAGACCAACGTTCAGCTATTCCAAGTTGATCGCACGTCTCCGTGATAGCCTCAACAACCCAGTCAGCCAAGGTATCTGCCATGCGCTCTTTGAAATCAGAGGAATGCAGATATGCCTCGGGGAGATTGGCCACCATACGACGCATAAGATTCTGACCGGCAGGACAAACCACGATGTGATCTCGGCATAATTTCGCGCCCTTCTTCTATCCCCGAAGAAAAGCTCTCCGGCTTTGAGACACTCTCTCTGAAGTCAATCCCTTGTGAAAAGACTCGGCGGCCACACTAGTCAAAGCTTTGGCATGTTTCTCGTGCTCTTTCTCTAGGGTTATTTGAAGACTTCGTACAATACCCTGTTGAGTCTTCACACGATGCTCTGAAGCTTGTAGCAGTTCCTCATATTGTTCGACTTGATATCTGAGGTTAATAATCTCCTGCTGCAAGTCTTCGATTTCACGTTGGGTGGGTGATTTGTTGGCTAGCGATTTGGCAAGTCTATCGCGAGCCAGGCGTTTCAGGGTCTCTGAAGGTGAGGACATGGAGAAGCGAAGATAAGAAAAAGGAATTTGAGAATAAGTGAAAGGAAAATAAGGGCAGTAGGAAAATGTAAGTACATAAATGAAGAATGGAGAAGAAACGACGTTTGATTATTGGCACTACATGAAAAGTAGGCCTATTTAATAGGTGACAGTATAGAGTTGCCATAATATGGGAAACGAAACGGTTTGCTAGACAAGACATTGATAGAGAAAAGCCGATTCCAGCATCACATATCCCAAGAAAGATAAGATATTGAAAAGACAGATTTGATATAACATCTACATAAATAGAAAGAAACTAGAGGTCGAAATAAGAAATATTGGAAATTTACATAGTACGAGTTAATGGTATGACAATACAAGGTCAGAGGCAAAACAAAGCGTGCCGCTATAATTCAAAAGCGTGTTTAAGAAAAGACAAGAGTGTCATTCCAAAATCAATACAAAAACGGCATAATCAGATCCCCAGAGCACTGGGTGAGGAGGACGTTGTAATCTTAGTTAGTTCTGGATCGTTTACTGTATTAGCAGCCGGCGCGGATGGAGTGGTAGGCACAACACGTACCGTCTCGACGCTGCCAGAAACTTCTACATCTTGGCCATCTTTGTCATTTTCCTTTGGCTTTTTTAAGATAAAGCAGAAAACAACATAGCACAAAATAAGGAGAAGAGAAAATTATTATAAAAAATAATAATATGATGATCAGAATTCTATTCACCTGGGTCAGAAGACGACGAAGTCTCTCCAAATCCTCTGGCGCTGCGTCAATCGCAGGGATGTAAGGGCAAACCTGAGAAGGGTTAAGCTCGGCCTGGGCAGAGTCCGATTGGAGGAATTCTTGGACACCTAGTTTTAGCGTGTCAAGATACCAAGGGAACTCCAGACCTTGCGTATGATCTCTTTCTAAGGTTGGGGGATCTGTTAGCATCAAACGAAGAACGGGATCAATACTAATCTGTTCCATTTTTTCTAACATACCGAGTTGGTCGCAAGTCTCGGCGATAGCCACCAAGGCCCAGTGAGCTAATGGCTCGATAAGGCGGTCGCGAAAATGGACAGACCGAAGGTAAGCTTCGGGAAGATGCTGGATGATAGACTGAAATAGACGTTGACCTGGGGTCAAAGCAAGAATATTGGCTCTGTAGAGCTCGGCTCCTATTTTTTCACCATCCAAGCGCGCATGTTGAGTGGCCTGTGCAGAGCCTTTTGCGAAGGCCTCGGAAGCTGTTTTCTCAAGCTCTAGCTTATGAGAAATCCTCTCCTGCTCTAACTTTTGTAGAGCATCACTGGCCCGCAGTTTGGTTTCCTCTAAGCCCGTTTCTAACTCTTTATTTCTATTCTCCAAGGCCTTATAACTCGATTCCAGATGCTGGAAACTTTTCTTAAGTTCGGTCAGGCCTTGCAGTTGTTCTCAGAGAAGCTGTTTCTCCCTCTCGGAAGTGTTGAGGGCACGACGGGTGTCGTCATAACGAATGGCTCGACTGCTGAGGGCAGCTCGACAAGCTCGGGCCTAGGTCAGAGGGAACGTATGCAACCACAGGATTAGGGTCAATAAACTAAAGTAGATAAACAACAGAAATTTATTGTACGTGAAATAATCGCGGTACCTGTAACTCATGTTGAGCCGCTCTATGATCTAGGGCAGAGCTGGAAACAGAGAGGAGGTTGATCCAATCCTCTTCTCTAGGTAAAGAATTCAGAAGCCGTGCGCCTTCGACATCAGAGGCATTGAGACAAGAGCCAAAGAACTCTATAAGGGGCCTCTGGTCCGTCCGGGAAGTAGAGACACGTGGAGGATAGGAAATGTCGAGTACCCGGGCGGCCTCATTCACGCGTTTGTGTGGAGGGTTCTGGGGATTAATGTCAAGAGGAGGAGGAGGAACCACTTCAAGATTTGGCACAGTAGGCGAATCGAGGAGAGACGTAATCTCGATGCGATCAGAGGTTAGAAAAGTCTTTGATCTTTTCACCGGACGGTCAGGGAGTGAAGCTCTGGTCGTTGATCTTTTGGAACCCGAGGAGGCAGAATTATAGCCGGAGTTCTGGGCTGGGACCTCCAGGTGAGGGGCCTCAAATGGCGTCGAATGATGACCGGGAAGTATAGTTACTGCGGCCAGATCTACGGCAAAACTAGCGGAAACGGTCTCTAAAAACATAAGGAAGAAGGTTAGAAAAGGAGTCACTATTGTGAGAAAGGCAAGGAGGAAATGATTCATACCATGCCCAGGGAAGGACTGAGGAGTTTTAAGCATTGAGGGAGTAGAGCTTTGGGCGACTAGGGGAGCTCTGGATTCGCTGGGAGCAGCGCTGTGAGCTATGGATCCTTGAGGGGTACGGAGATCTGTTGGAGTTGAGCTCTGGCCTTCAGAGGTAGTGGAGCCGTGTGGATGGGGTTCTATAGCGGCAGTATGGGAACCGCTTGCCCCTCGAGTTAGAGAATTCACCTTTCTTGCCGAACGAGCAGTCATGAAAGCAGCAGCCCGGGTACGAGCTGCTTCGCTTAACTTATCAAACTCACTCATATCTACAACATCAGACACTCGAAGTTATAAATAAGAAATAGACGTAAGAGGCAGAAGTATTAAAAAGAAAAGTGGAAAGGGCTATACCCATTGAAGGCTCCCATTGGAGGCCAGGATGAAGGTCAAAATACGAAAGGACGACAGAGCTTTTGGTGAAAGGGATTACAAGGGAGTGAAGTTGAGAAGTATTTATAGCTTCCCGAATTTTGGAAGAGACACTAGTAGGAAGACCAGATCCTCCTTGGTCGAATCGAATGGGGGACAGGTCCTGGATCAAAGGGAAGATTGAGAAATCCCAATTATCACCCTCTGGGGGCGTAACAACATAATATTCGCCGTACCAGCCCTTATCAAGACTATGATATTTGCCATATATATCGCTATGATGGTTGGGAGAGAAATAAATGAAAGGAGGACTCTTTTTTAAACGATGAATATCAAAGAAAAGATTGGCGGTGTCCTCGAACCCAAAAAGCGACAAAAAGATATGAAAAAATGCGGCCTTCCGTATAGACATGGGATTCAGTTGATTAAACGGGATGTCATATTTACTAAATATATCGCAGAAAAAGGAAGGGATGGGGAGGCGTAAGCCTCCTTCGAATTGTTTTCTCCAAAGAATAACGGACGGGAAAGGTACGTTGTTAGGGCGTTCATCTGGTGAAGGAACGCGAACGGAGTATCCTTTGGTTTTACCTAATAACTTCTTTAAAGAACGGAGGGTTTTCTTAGTAGCAGAAGAAGGGGGGAAATGCCTCAAATCGGGACCAGCCATGGATAAGCCAAAGGATGGGAGTAAGGTTAAAAGCGAAGTACCTGTAGAAGAAGAAGATGAACGGCCTCGATTCAGGAAATCTATTTGGTAGTGGGAGGATAAGCGTACCTGGATAGTAGCCAAGGACTAAAGAAAAATCGGGGGAAAAAGCTATTAAAATGTTATTTTGAATAGCATTTATAAGAAAATGGAAGTTCGGGAAACTGGTAGAGATTTATGAAGAAGAAGATACTATAAAGTAGGAGAAAAGGGCGGGGAAGAAAAGAGTTGGATTCCCTAGAAATAGAGGGTTTATAGAGGATTTTCTTTTTAAAAAAGAAAAAGGCTGACGGTGGATGCGACAGGACGCCAAGTGATGATATGGGGATTACTAGAGGCAAGCGAGATTATGAGGTGAGGAAGAAGGGCGATGTAAAATTATATCTTAGAAAGAATAGCAAACTTATTAGTGCTTGTTCTCAGAGGTAAAGAAAAAGATACGTCTGAGAACCCCTTTTTGGGGGGAGAAGCTGATAGGGTTGAATATCAGCTAAATAGTATAAGTATTAAAATATAGATAAAAAGAGGAGGTTGGACTATCTATCATAGAAGGTACAGGCCCATTAGAGAGCATAGGGCTTACGGATAACATCTGGCGTAGAAGGCAGAGGAGGGAGCTCTGGCGCATGACATCTGACTGCAGAGCCCAAATGCAACAGCCGGAGTAATAGATTTATCATTAGGAAAATAGCAGACCCAGGGCTCTGGTACTGTGGTCCCCCGCATGACGTGGAGTTCAAGGATCGAAGTAATGTTTAACAAACTCGTACCGCATTAACCGTATGGTACTCTCCAAAATTACTAATTTGTCCTTCTTTAATTCCAGGAACTATATATATATCTCTTGTTCTATATTAAAAAATCATCTTTCATTTACATTTTCTCTCGAACATACACTAACTTGATCGTCGGAGCTCTTTCCCGGAGGATCTCAACCACTCCTCCGGTATTATTTTGCAGATTCCGGCGCATACAGTGAAGTTCGATATAGCGGAAGCTCTCATTCTTAATCGCATTGGATTGCAAGGAAGAAGAAAGGTATAATCCTGGATTTCTTTCGAGTACATATTTATTGCTCAATCCAATATTCAATTAGTACATTACTAGTTAATCTATCAGATTTATAATTCACATTTTATATTCATGTCTTTCAATTAGGATTGTTCTTACTTTCTTTAGATATGATTTATTTTTTCTTGCAATTTCATTAATTTCAATTATTCTTGCATAGATTTAGAACTCCTTCAAATTATTTTTAATTTCATTCATGTCAAACAATGAAATAAATTGTCTAGTTAAGTCTTCCTTGTGATTCGACTTTGGGTTGATTTACTATTGCTTGACGACCTCGTTAGATTGCAAGCGACTCAAACAATTTTAGTCGAAATAAAAATAATCAGTAAATACAACATATAATCTTGTGTTCGATGATTAGTATCTTGTGAAGTAACTAGAGTAATTTTTCGTATATATCTCTTAAAATAAAAAAATATATAAAAGAAATGTATAAGTAAGCATTCAAAAGGTATTATAGAATGTTCATACATAAATTGAGTAATTATTACATATTCATTTTGAATTGTGAATATGCTTTTAAGTTAAATAATCATTTGATTTTTTTGGAAACTATTTTAACGCGGTTAAGGTTTCTAATAGTATATTGAATAATGCACTTACAAACAAAGTCGTTGAATTAATTCATATATAGTTGGATTGAATATTTCGAATGCCCTTATGGAAGCAAAGTTGTTCATGACTAATTTATTAAAAAATACTCCCTCCGTCCACGATCTTTCTTCCCAAGTTTCCTTATTGGGACGTCCACCAAGTTTCTTCTCACTTCCTTTCTATTTTTGGCAACTCTCTACTCCACTCACAACTCAACACATCATCAATAATGTGGGCCCCATTCTCCACTAACTACCCACTATTCAATATATAATCATTAATGTGGGCCCCTTATTCCACTCACTACTCTATACACTTTACACATCATCAATAAAGTGGACCCCATTCTCCACTAACTATACAATATTCAATACATTTTACCTTTTATCAACTAAGTCAACATAATTTCTTAAAATCCGTGCCGGGTCAATGTGGGAAGATCAATTGTGGACGGAGGTAGTAGTTTTTATTAAATACTTTGTGTCCACAAGTTTTTTGGTACTCCTTCCGTCCCGTTTAAAGCAGCCACAAGTGAGACGGTACGGACATTACGAAAATAGAATGTTGTGTTTGAGAAAAATATGAGTGATATATATTAAAGGTAAAATCTTTTCCTTTTTGGGAAAATAACCACTTTTGGTGGGACGACTTAAAAATGAAACGTGTCAACTTTTAACGGGACGGAAAAATAAAATTGTAATGAAAGTAATCTATCAACTACATTTTTAAAAGCATGTGATATGACCTAACACATTTCATTCCAATTAAAATTGACTGAAAATTCATTGACTATTTTGAATATTCTCATAGAGAAACGGTGGTAGACGTTTAATTAGTAACTTATTTACTTATAACGCTTTATCCAAAAGTAAATTAGAAAATTAGTTCGTAAAGTGTGATTCCTTCCAATGAAATGTGTAGTTAATACAGTTGACTATTAAATTACTAATTTATGAATGATAATTTAATAATTTTTAAAATAAAATAAAAAGTAATGATAATTTAATAATATTTTTAAAATAAAATAAAAATTGCTTATAGTAATTATAGTTTTAATTATTATAATATAATAATAATTATTATAATATTATATTATATTAAATTTATTTACTGAAATATATTGACTAAACATTTTGGCTTGCACATATATTATGATGTTAGATTATTTTGCTTTGCTTTTAGTGTTCAGTTCTTGATACTTACATACTTTTGAAAGAAAAATAAAAAAATCAATAAACCTGGTTACCAGGTCACTGGTTTCATTCGGTTCCTGTCGATTCGCCTGGAGTCATTAGATTGACTCGGGTTTAATCGGTCGCTGCCCGATTCGCAGTTTAATCTGTTGAATCAGTCGATCCGATCCAATTTTTAAAACATTGAGTATAATTAGAGGGTATTTCATAAAGTTAATTACATGTATCCATAAAACTTGTCTAAAATTGAATAATAGAATCATAAAGAAAATGATATTCATGTTCTTAAGGAACCCCATGCATATGTAGCCGTACGTCATGGGTGACCAAAGCAGAACAATTTTAGTTTTCTACTAAATTTATTACAGTTTTTGTCTTAAAACGTGTATTGTTTAGTTTTCTACTAAATTTATTACAGTTTTTGTCTTAAAACGTGTTGTTCCAAATCTTGCTAATTGTGAGTGCATCCTAATCCTAATTGTGAGTGTATGGAGTGTTGGTTAATTTATGTTAAACAACTATTTGAGACAGGTTTTCCGACCAAACGTGTTTACTGTCGTATAAACTGGTTTTGACTCGACAATTTGACAAATCTGAGTATGGAAAGAAATTTTCATATATATTGTGGATTCTATTTGGCATGGCGTGTCGATACTGCAAAGAGATTTTACGTGTTCTCTTATAAAGAAAGGATCACAAGAGAGGATTTATTCAAGATACCATGCATGGGAGAATTAAGATACCATATCCACATAAGACAAATTTGTTAGGGCTTACTCTCAGTCCTATATAAGAAGTATGTTGGATGCCCCAGCGGACAACACACACGAGAGAAGATACCTTCCACATATTAATATTGAGCTGAGCATTTGAAGGAAGGATCGTCATTCATCGTATACACATTCCCTGTGTGTGTAGACGTTTTCTCCGGCGATCGACGTGAGGTTGAGCGTTGGGTTGAGTGATATTGTACTTGAGTGAATTATAAACTAAAAGGAATAATCATAGGGACTTGCGGGTACTAGGGTTGGTTAGTCTAGTGAGAGACTAGTTTCAATTACTAGAAGAAGAGCGTTGGAGAGTGAAGAGGTTTCTTGAGGTGTGGGGAGACCTTAGAGAGTAAAAAGTACTTTGTAACTCGAGGTTCTTGAATAGTGAATTGATTCCTCGGACGTGGCCCCCCAGACGTGACGTAGGTGTTGAGCACCGAACCGAGTATTACTATTGTGTGTGAGACTAGTTTTATAATCTATGTCATGTAAAAATAAGCGTGTTGGGATAAACAATTTCACTAATTAATTAATAGTAGTATTAAAATAAAAATGTTGTGATTACATTTTTCTTGGATCTTAAGCTAATGCTTCTTTCGATTGATCTAAGTACTTGTATAATAATGAATCTCGAAAATTAAGTTTTAGAGTCATTAAATTTGATTCTATCAGTCACCACGCAAATAATAATTTATGTTTGGAGATAAAGTAAAGAAATAGTAGCAGAAATTGGAATATTTGGATACTTTAACACCACTCAATGTACAAAATAAATTTCTATTAATGCCAACTGTGTGAACGAGTGAAATTGGATATTTAAATCAGAAAATAAATATAAATTTGTGAGAGAGATGATTTTTAAAACGCAACTTTAATTGATTGAGTACTCTCTCTTTTTTTCGAAGAAACAACAATGCAAGTGTCGGCGAACAAACTAGTTGTATCTTACTACTAATTAACTATTTTTATTTATTTATATCATTGGAATGTGCAATTGCATTATTTCTATTCTTTTATCAACATGGGTTCAGCGTTTGCTTAGGGTCCTTAATTTCGCAACAACAAAATAATAAATTTAAAAAAAAAATTCCTCATTTTAGGTCCTTCTATTTTAATCAGCACTTTTTCTTAAATAAATTATACAAAAATACAATTAATTGATATTGATATATATATAGAGATGTTATATTAAAAATATATATATATATATGTCTATTAAAAATAAATCTGAATCATTCATATTTTCTCATCATTGAATATAACAAAGTATACTCTAATCAATAAATTCTAGTTAAAAAGAACAACAAATTTCTTATTTAAAAGATATATCATTTTAAATAAAATATGTAAAGAAATTATTTTTCAATCATCGATCTAAATAATTTAACAATTAAAATTTATTTATAATTAATTCGTAATGAGCTATTTTTATTTGATCTCTCATATATATATATATATATATATATATATATATATATATATATATGAATTTATTTTTAAATATCCATATGAACCGTATTAACATTTTATTATTCTCTTCAATAATCAATATGGAGCTTTATGCTGAATTGAATTAAGAACTTAGCATGATTCAAGTTTATTTTAAATTATCACTTTTCCTTGTAGAAAGTATAGAAAATGCAATAAGTTGATACCAATGAATAAAGTCCGTAATTTAATTTTAAATCTCCACGTGAACAGTATTAACATTTTATTAATATATTGAATCAAGTCCAGCTCTGCAATATTGAAATTTAAGCTGAATTGAATTAAGAAGTTTGCACGATTCAAGTTTGAGTGTGATAGCTATCATATGTTAACTAGTTAATTTCATTATTATTCCAAATAATATTTTCTTGATTGCGACCCATTAGTAGATACCTACTGTTAATCATAACTCTATATATAAATTTATTTAAATAAGATAAAGTCCATAAAAGAAATACCTACTGTTATCAATTCTGAAAAGGAATCCAGATCCTGCTGGAAAAGGTAAAGACAAAGGATAGAATTACCATTAGAGGGTTTCACGGTAACTATTACTGTTCGAGCTGTAATTAAAATATCAGTTTACGGTTCTATTATTTCGAAATTATAATCTTATTACAGTTCATGGTTCACAATCAGAATCATCCAAGTCGGTTTAGATTTTATACCAACAGTTTTGGTTCGAATTTCGATTCCGAATAAACAATTATTTTTAGAATCGTCTTAAAAAAATATATACTTTTGTATGAATTTAAATGTAATTTTATGAGTTATAAACAATGAATCTTTATAATATAAAAGATAACATTGAATTAAAAATAGAAAAAACCTACTCCATCTGTCTACGAAAATGTTTACGTTTTGTCATTTCGGGACATGCATCCACGAAAAAGTTTACATTTGAATTTTTCTATTTAGAGCAGGTGGATCAATCACATTCACTACACAACACTAAATTTAAAACAATATACTCCCTCCGTCCACCAAGTTTCTTCCCATTTTTCTTTTTATTTTTAGCAACTCATTCTCCACTCACTACATTTTAATGTGGGTCCCATTATCCATTCACAATACATTACACATCATCTAACTTTCTGTGGGTCTCATTCTCCACTCATACACTTTACCCTTTACCAACTCAAGTCAACCCATTTTATTAAAACTCGTGCCGAATCAAAATGGGAAAAACATTGATGGATGGAGGGAGTATTAAGTAATACCCAAAGTTCACTAATTACAAGCGACCCAATTTAAAACAATATATCAAATGAGACTTAAGCTCCACTCACTAGACATCCTATTAAATTCAAAACACATTATTAAAATTTGTGTTGGGTCAAAAAGTAAACCTTACGGTTCTAACTTTTTTAAAATAGGCAAACATATTGCTTCTCTGTCTACCAATGTTTTTAACACATTTCTTTTTTGTCAGTTCACAAATGTTTTTAATACTATAAACTTTCCGTTTATAGTAAATTAATCCACCCAATTCAATATACACAATTCAATTAAAATACATCATAAATCATGTTGGATTCAAATTTCACTCAATACACCTACTTCAATTAAATAGTAATAATAAATGAGACACAAATTTCACTTACTACATTTTTCTATTCAAAGTCAAAATACTATGTTAAAACACGTGTTGAGTCAAATTGTTAAAAACATTAGTGACATTCCCTTTTCTACTTCTTCTTTCAAGTGCAGAATAATCCCAATGGGTTGTGAGTTTTTTTCTACCAATTGGGGCTCGCCCTTCACCACCCCCATGGGGATGGTCTACAGGGTTTATAACTGCTCATCTTACTATAGGACTCTTACCTAGCCAACGCTTGGATCCGGCTCTACCCAAACTTTTCTGGTTCGCCCCAACATTCCCCACTTGTCCGACTGTTGCTGAACAGTTTTTGTTTTACCATGAGCCGATTGTATCCATTGAGCAAATATGAGTTCGATCAAAATTTGCTTTTTCGAAATACCAAAAGCAAGCATGACATCATTATGAACATAAAGTCCCAATGTATGGAATCCCAAAAAAAGGCTAGCCCAACTTAAATGAGATATGATAGCTTCCTTATGGTCTAACATTCTTGCCAATACATTATCTTCGTTTTGCTCCGAGATGTAATCTCTAATGAAAAAGATAGCTTCATGGGCAAAAGTTCATGTCATGATAAATCATGTGATATATTGGTGATGACTATATAATGCAGCTTGAATAGTAAAGTCTTATGCTATGAATGCATAAGCAAAGAGTAATTTTTTATATATCGTGTTATGCAAAACTCAAATTTTTGTTTCTGAATATTGATGAGCAGTTAATGCAATACATATTTCTGATCAATTTTTTTAAATAAGTATTTCAACTAAGTACTGAACTATTGGTTGTGAAATTTCAACTTAAAATTTTGCATGTTGAGAGTAACCATTAGATCAATACATACCAAAATTTTAAAAGTGATTACATTTTGTCGTTAGTATTTTGTAGTTGGATTTCTAAATTTCATATTTACCAATTGAAAGAAAAAAATAATTTCAAACATATAGGTAAGGGTTTTAATGGAACAGGAAAAGTATTGTTTTTGGGTACCAATCTACCGATTTTGTCAGTTAAACAGTTCTCAATCAGTTCGGTACAATTTCTTCCAAATAACCAGTTAAGAAATTGATTTTTTTAATTGCAATATTATATTTATAAAATATCAATTAAGTTAATAATAATTTGCGCAAATAATTTATAACAATAGTTCGATATAAATATATTTAAATTTACTCTGGTAATATTTTACAAAATATAAAATATTTTATTTTTAATAAATATAAAATATTTCATTTTTAATATAATAAACCGGTATCCAGTTCATGTCAAAAAAATATATGTAAGATTTAAAATATTGTCTATTTTATGGGTCCATATTCAAAAAGAGAATGAGCACACTCCTTGTAGACGGCCAAAAACAGATAATAACACTATACTTTTCGTGAATGGAGAAAATATTAGTATTATTTTTTATTTATAATTTACTTAATATAAATTATATTTTAATTAATAATTTTAATTGAAATGATAATTATTAATTTTTTTATTAAAATAAATTATATATCATTAATCATACATAAATTAACCATATTCATTTGCATATATAGTTGTTCAGTTTTGAACAGAAATATCATTGAATGTTATATAGACCCTCTGATTATATTTGAGATAGAAAATTGATTTTAAATATAATTTAATTTTTTTAAATCACTATACTAAAGTTATAAAATTATTAAAATAGTGAATGGATATTATCTAACATATTTTTAATATTGATAGTGATTTAAAGTTCTATACGATGCATTTATTGATACTCCAAAACTGAAGTATTTGAAGACTCAATGACCAAATCTTTTGTTGCGTGTAAAATGTAACACGTTTGCAATATGCAAGCGCACGTAGTAAACAAATAATACATGGAAATATTCTGGATTTGTTTTCATAAATAAATAAGGTCTTATGCAAGTCCAACCAAAGAGAAAATAAAACGATAGGAAATTTAAATCAATATTTGGTTGCACTAAACTAGAATTCAAAAGGCAAGTAAATTCAAGAACCTAGCAACAAGAAACTGAAAATATGCAACTAAATTAGACAAACTCAAGATTATAAGGAACTGATATCAAGAATACAAAGAATTCAGACAATAAACAATTTTAAAACGAACTTGGGTTCGGAATTCCTCATGCTTTACTCACAGTCGAAACACAAATTGCTGCAACATTTCAACAACATTCAATTGCAGTAGCGTGAATCATTCAAATTGCATACGAATTTTTCAAGACTTATGACTTATATCCAATCAACCAAGCTAAAATATTGATATACCAAATCTAGCTAACAGAACATTTAGAATAAAGCACCATTCACCATTGCTACACAAGGTCAACACATATTCCTATGCTATCAACTCAAGTGTTCGTTCAACAATATCCACCACTAACCAAACCTTTCTAGAATTAATCAATGGCTAAACTCCTATTAAATGTTGGCCAAACATAAATAAGAGATGGTAAGAAGAGCTATTTAATGAAAAGTAAAAAATGCATTAGAAATTAGAGCATGAAATCACATATATTAAAGCAAGAGTTCATCCAAACCCAATTCTTACAAGTTTAGTTCAATGGAAATGGAAACTAAACCCTCTGTCTCATTGCTTACAAAACATTTTTCATTTTGAAACATTCCACTAATAATGACTCATTTACTTATTTGGTAAAGATTGTATATGGAGTGTTTCTTACCACTAATAATGACTCATTTACTTATTTGGTAAAGATTGTATATGGAGTACTGTTTCTTACTTTTTGTGTAATAGACAAACATCAAGCATTTTTTGATAGTAGTGAAAAAAAAAATCATTATTAGCGAGATGAAGAGAGTATTATTTTATAATTAAATTTAAAAATAAAAATTCTCCATAGTTATTAATTAGGCGAAAACGTGTTAGCAGTAAAATAATCAACCCTAAAACTCTGGCAACACCGTCACAGTTAGACATTTTTTCTAGTTTTATTTTTATATTTTTCTGTACTCACAAAATTAATTAAACCAAAATGAGTTGAACTTAGATCAAGATAATTGATATTAAAAACTTAATTATTTTATGGAGTAAATAAGAACACTTGAAAAGTAAGATAATATAAAAAAAAATAGCTGCCCAGTTTAAACTTTAAAGAGTTGACTTAACTAGGAACACTACTTTTCAAGTTAATTGGGGGATTAGGATGGTTAATACTTAATAATGCATGTTTTATTCTTAACTCTCGACAAGTATAATCATTAAAAATACAAAACTCTCGTTAATTAATTACTGCATCGGCTCCACCAAATTGAACTAAGTTAAATATACGTGAAAAAATAATCATTTCCTCGTCACTGTGCATACTTAACGTGAGTGATGTTATATGCTAAATGACTATTAATTTACGAAAAATTTATACTTTATCTTTTTATCAAAATAGTTTATATTTTGATTCTATACGAATTTTAATAACATATTTTAATTTTAATTAGGATGCATAGTGAGTAAAGTTTGGATTTTATTTAATATATATTTTTAAATTGGATTGTGGAGTTTTGATCTCATTTAATATATTATTTAAATTGAATAGTGTGTAGTGAGTAAAGTGGATCCGGTCATGTCCTGATTTTCACCCCAAATCACATATGACCAAAGCAATTTACTCGCGGTACTCGACCCTAATAGGTGTGAGTTTGCGAGACATTTGATATACACTGACAGATTCGTGAATAGAACTCAGTATCCATTTATTTCGCGAATATGAGTTTGTATAATAACTATCATACTCACAAAACTCATATACTCATAAAATTTTACTGGTAAAATACTCACGAAATATCCGTAAAATATTCGTGAAAACGCACCTATCAACATATTATTAACCATATTTTTCTTTTCTTTTTTATATAAAATTACATTTGATTCTCACCTAAAATTATATCTATTTTATCTTAAATATTAAAATTATATATTTTGCGTGTGATGAATACCTACGATTGATGGGTTTATGGGTACTCAACAGGCCCGGCTAATCCTCTGTCCAACATGCTATTCAGAACATGGCCCCAAAAAATAAGGGGTTCAAATATTAAATGGTGGGCTTGATGGGTCTATAAAATTTTAATGTGTAAAAAGATCTTTTTTAGAATAAAAAACATCTCAAGCAAGAGAAAGTAGAAAAAACACAGCTCAATTTTTATTAATTTCTTCATTTCTTATTCTTCTTTTTATTTTCACTTTTCCAAAAAAATTTAAAGATCAATCCAATATTCAAGCAACGTCTCTTACATTAATTTTTTATGGGATTCAAAGAGAAAATTTCACCATATTTACTTAGAAGCAATTTAAATATCTCCATACTCAACAATCAAAATTATATTCTATTCTTCATCACAAAATTATTATTTTTTTTTCACTTTACAACATCCTAAAAACATAAAAAATATCGCTTATCCAAAAATATTTCAAAATATTTTAAAGTTATATTTTAACAAAATATAATAACCTAATTTTATAATTAGCACGGGGCCTCGGTATTGATTGAGCCGGGCCCGGTACTCAACAAGTAGTGAATTGCGGATACCTGATGGGTGATGGATTCGTAAGTACTCGTCAGGTGATGGATATCCACGGATAGTAAGTTTGAATGATTTTAATATCCAGATATACTCTCGTTATGTCCTAACTCCTAAATTGAGGATGCGAAAATTAATTATGTGGTGGAAGTGTACATATATGCAATGAGAATGTAAGAAAAAACAATCTTTATTTTATTTTGTTTTATTGAATCTAGGTTAAATATATGTAATTGAATAAAGTAACATTAAATATTTAGTTATTGTGCTCAGAACCTAAATTGGCAAAATTGATCCTCAAATCATCTCTGTTCGCTTATTATTTGTTGCTAGTAGCTACTTTTATGTTAATGGCAAAAAAAAAGACATAAAACACTATAAGAAAACTGTCCTTTTGCGATATAAAAAAATGTATTTTACATGGTTATTTTAATGTCGCAAAATTGAATTTGCGACATTTTATGCATCATGTCAACTTATGTCGCAAAAGGTGATGCTGTATTTTTACACTTTTTTTGATAGTGACGCAAGATATATAATATTTTGTACTTCAATTTTTTAAATGTCGCTTAAATTTATGACACAACACATTATTAGTATAAGTGACGCATAGTCATTTAAGACACATGACGTGACATAAATTATAATGACGTATCATACTCTGCGACATTAGATCGCAACATAATTATAATTTGATATAGTTTTCGCGACATCTATAGCGTCATAAATTTAAGTAACACATAATTTTACGACAAATAAATATTGTCACAATTGTTTTTATTATAAATCATAAAATAATAAAAATTTAAAAATCAAACCGGTTTAACTATGAACCAACCAAGCAACCGATGTCATTATGTTATTTTGGGGTCATTCAATGCAAACCGTAAGAACCATTGAACCGGAAACTTAGTTCATTAATTTATTTTTTAAATGTTAGAAGTAAGGATTGAATCTTTAACCTCACTAAAGGTAGACAAACTGTAATAGCCCACCTTAAGCACACACCTTAATAATATATGTTTGTAATACCCCGCATTTTGTATCCCGACAGAAGTAGTGAACTCCCCACACTTTAGTTTTTATTTCGATTACGAAACCAAAGACTCCAAAATTTAGTAGTATGTGAACTATTAGTAGTGATTAATTCTTCCTATTGGATTTATGTTATTGAAGAAGATGTTCATTTATAGAAACTATGACACTAGTATCATCAGCACTCATGAATAATTATTTGGTGAACTCATTAGTAAACTTTTTGAGATAAAAAAAAAAATCATTACTTAGAATAGTGAATACTATCTAATAAAAACATTACTAATGATTAGTATTTATTTTGTTTTGAAGAACCAATGGTCATTAGTAGTTAGAGTGGGTATAAATAACTATATATATTCAATTCATCACATTCTTAATATCTCACAGAAATGAAATGAGAATTCATTTCATTGTGTCTCATGTAACAAATAAAAGATACATAAGGAATGGTAGAAATAATAGTGATTACAGAACTTGCGTATATATATATGTACATATGTATAAGTGTGAATTGGATAAGTCTTGCCCTTCTACAAATTACAAACTTTACAAGGGGACAATGAAACATTTCCACCAGCCTAAACTAAAGCTTCATTATATGACCAGAAATAGTATTGAATGTACTAGGCCACCCATAGAATCTACTACTTAGGATAACAAACAAACTAGGGAAAAAAAAAGAGAAGGAAGGAGACTACTAAATTAAGAAAGAGAGAGAGACAGGCTGCAAGAAGGGAGCTCAGGCTGCCAATGCACAGTGGATGGAGTAACAGTTGCTCTGTTCCATAAACCTGTGAGAAGAAACAAGGAACAAGGTTGAAAATGAAATGGAAAGACAACTAGGACCTACTAGGTCTAGATTAGGAACTGCAGTAGAGATGTGAGAAAAAGAAGAAAAACCTTAAAACGGAAATAAACAAACCAGCACAAACTTCTGCAGCATAAAGAAATCATGCAGCTGCACACTACCAACCAGTCTCCTACATATATAGTACCCTGCACAAAAAAAAAAAAAGAGAACAGAAGGAATAAGGGAAGAAAAGAAAGGAGAAACCTTCTGGGGAGAAATTGCCTACCAAAGATTGAAAATTCCAACTTCCAACACCACACACACACAACCTGCAAAGTAAGACAAGAATAAAACATTAGAATCACTTCATATCTTAAAGAAAGAGACCCCAACCCAACACTCTAGCTAAACTTCCCTATAAATACCCTCATCTTTACCTTAGAAAGTTTACAAGCCACAAACACACATACTCAACACTTAACACACTTAGCACATCCAAGGAGGAGACTGAAGAGACCTGGTGCAACTCAACAAACCACCATCATCCAACAGGTAATGGTAACTCCTACCTAAAGTTCTAAATTCCAGCTTAAGCATGTGATAGATTAAAGGCAATCATGCTTAGACTCCTTTGAACTTAGTTATCTCGCTCAAATAGCCAGCCTTATGACACATGTATGAACTATCACATTTCTATTACCAACTAGCTGGAACCTTATAGCTTTAGAAGCAAGAAATAAATCATTAGGCTTAAATCACCCCCATCATAAACTGCAGATAGAAACTGAAGTTCAAAAGTTTCATTAGACCGAATACTCATCTAGAACCTAGACGTGGAGATTTAGAACATAACAAGTCTGATTTATGCTTCAACTGATCAGTAAAGACAAATACCTGCAAGCATATAATTATATATTCCAATCTAGAACATATAATCACAATTAAAATAGAGGTACCAACACCAAATCCCTCAGTCATAAAATCAGAAGTTGAGACACTTAAGAAGAAGAAAATTTAAGAAAAGAGAAAAAGGGGAGGCAACCTAGCTACTGCTCTTCCCAAAGCTCCATCGAATCTGCCCTCTTCGAAACCCCTCAACCGCAACTTCACGGGACCAGCTCCACGCCCTCCAACCCCTCCACCCATACCCTGACCAGAGCCAATTTTTCTCAGAAACAAGAAATAATAAACAGCACCCAAGGAACAAATCAAGTATGAGAATTATGTAAAATTTGCCTCAATCTCTATTTCCCAATCTTAACAAAGAACTCAAAATCATGCAGTGAACAAACAACAAAAAAATAAATAAATAGGAGTGATTTAGGATTGAAAGAATAGGATAGAGAACTGATATGAGTGAACTTGAGAATTTAACCTTACCTTATACGATTGAATCCGTCGAGGACTCTTGGGGAGGCGACTGGGAGAGAAGTGAACGTGGGGGAGATGGCTGAAAAGGAGTGCGAAGGAAGAGACGGCGACTTACCTCGGCGCATGGACGCCGGAGAAGGAGAAGAGGAGCACCGTGAAGGGAATAGCAGCGACGTTGCGGCGAGGAAGAAGGAGAGAGAGGCAGAAGTCTCTGTTATGAAAAGAGATGAATAAGGGTGAATTAGGGTAGAGGTAGGGGAGAAACAACTAGAACCCGGGCCGGGTATGGGCCGGGTTGACGGGCCAAATAGCTAATTCTGTTGGGCTCTAAAAAAATTAAACGGTTGGGCCCAAACTAATTAAAACTTGGACTGGATTGAATAGTTCGAGTGGGCTAGAAGTGGATTAACCTAATGGGCCAATTAAATTGGTTAACTTGACCCAAAATGTAATTAATGGAAATGGGTTGAGAAAATTATTAGATGGGTTAAATTAACTAACTAGTGGACTCACTAATTAATTTTAATGGGCTAGTAGCTTTTAATAGATCAAGATTTAAATTAGTTAAGCTAAGTCCAAAGGGTACGAATTTATGAATTAAATTAGAAGACTTAAATTATTAATTAGAAATTAATTTACCAAATCAAAAAAAAAAAAAAATTAATTGATTAGTTATGATTTAATCATAAGAAATGATTAAATTATAAAATATGTTTATAGCGTGACTTGATAATTAATTAGCTTAATTAGAAACTATTTATCTCGATTCAAGGATCGAGATATTAAATTAGAAATGTCTTTAGTTACATTACCCAATAATTATTTAATAGGGTATAGTAAATCCCCAAATCACAAAGTGACTTAGAAATCATCAACCAACTCCTCTAGAGCTATAGCTCTTAAACTCGTGTAATAGTCGAGTTTTAAAGCCCGAGAATAAACTTTCAAATTAGCCAAGGATATTAACTCCTTACACTTAGAGTTTATTTATATACTCGAGTAATGTATCTCACCCGAGATCTATTTAAAGGTTGCGGCAAAAGGTCGGAACCACAGTTCAGGAACAAAGCAGTCAACAATCAAGGCTATTCAAGTAGGCTTTTCTCACTCTATAAAAATATGTGTGTATGTTTTCAGAAATGAAATGAGATATTTTTAAAAAGCACTGTCTTGCCATAAATGTTTTCGCTTTATGTATGATGCCTATCTGTTACATTATATTATAATCGAATTCGGGTTCCAGTGGGTTAGCGTCTCCACTCGAACTAGTGTACACAATGGACTGTGAGTCAGCGAAAGGTTGACCGGTCAAGTGTCTGGGGGAAGTGGCCACTTCCCCGGCACATAGAAACTTCAGATATGGTTAAATACAAAGAACTAGGACTGCAGTCAAACTAGAACTTTCTAAAAGAACTGTTTTGTGAACATAGGTGCTTTAGAGACAAAATCCCTATGGTTCACTTGAATGGCTTGACAGTTATACTTGTAAGTGTGCGATTTTGGCACGTGTCTACTGAGTACAAATTTGTACTCAGCCCTGCATGTGTTTCTAAACGTGCAGGTTAAAGAATGAAGATAACGTGGGTGCTGAGTCGAGCTTTTGTCGTATCTCATAGTAGCAGGCTCTTGGGGGTTTTACGTGTCATCATACACGTAGGACTTTAGTTTACGATCCTATATTCCGCTGCTAGAAGATATGTAATAGACTCGAGATATATATATTTCTTTAAATTGTAGAACTGTGTAAAGAGCTCATGACTCTAGCTATATTAATCATCAATCTCGTACAATGAACCTTCAATTTATGTATGAGAAGAACATCAAGTTCCTTATTCTATTTCACTTTGTTACTTAATCCTTTCATTAGTCACGTTTACCCGGCTTTACTAGAATTAGTAGAAAGCGGGCGTGACAATGTTATCTAATTTTATCTTATTTTTCTTTCTTTTTCTTCTCTTTATGTGTTGTCCTTCTAAGTTAGCTTAAATGCCCATATTGCCAAAGAGCATCCCCAGCGGGGTGCCTCAGGAGTCCACCGAGCAGGGGAGGGGCAGCCGGCCTCGGGAGGCTCTGCGTGAGGCTACTGTTGCGGCGTCGGGACTTGGGAGGTCGGCCTCTTGTACACGAGGCAGACTCTGGCCTCGGGAGCTTGCACCATGTTTGCCGCTGGGGGAGGGGGACTCCTGAGTCCCTCCATTTCTCTTCCAAGTTAGAAAAAAAAATATGGATGACGAATTCAATTCAATTTAATCTAATTAAATAAAATATTAAAAATAAAAAAAATAAAATTTTAATTTGTAATTTAAATTAATAAATTTAATTCATAACAAATATTACAAAAAAAAAATACATAATTCACAAAAATACAAAACAAGTAGAGAGTCCCAAGTAGAGAGTCTCCCACTGCAGGAAACGAACACAATTTCTCTAAAAATTGTGGACCCCACACAAAAATTTCATTTTATTTACGAAAACTATGGATGCTCTAACATATCTAATTAGTCATCAATTAATTCGATTTTTATTTGAAGGTGGCTTAATGTGACTTCATTACATCTTCTGCAATAGTAGTAGAGTATCTTTCTAAGACTTACTATTATGATAATTTGTATTATGATATAGTTGGTACCAAATAAAATGCTTAAGGTACCTAAATTAGGCATTTATTAGAAATTATAGAGCATGCTAAAATAATTTTTTTTAAAAAAGGACTAGTGATCTAGGAAGCATATATAAACCTATTAACCAACAATATACACAAGAGTAGCTTAAAGGTCCATTTGATAGGAGTGGATATGATAAAAATAAAATGACGAGTTAGGATATGGAGAGTTAATCTTGATATGTTGATCTATTTGGTAGACAATATAAAGATGAAGATAAATCTAATATTTTGTTTGGTAGGAAAGTTTATTTCCTAGTTAAAGAGGTGATTTTATCACTTTGCCCTTTTAATATTATGATATTTACAAAAACGCCCTTCAATATAAAATTTAGTAAAATGAATTATTTGTATTGTATTTCCCCAAATTGGATTAGCATAAGAAGGGAGTGAAGCAAGGGTTAGTCCTGGTTCGTCGGTTTTTAATGCCCTTCTAATACACAAGAACATGCTGATTAAAGGAAGCCCTACCACCAGATCTATAAGGATCCAAGAAGTGTGGGCAAGCAATCTAGAACTCATCTAGAACCCGAATTCGCATAATTTCATATCTAATCGATCGCTACCCCTTCATCTTCATGGACACCGAGTTCTCCCACGTCATCTACAAAACGCATCACCCCCGACCACTATCACGTGCTCAAGTCCAATGTCGACGCTCTCAACCTCATCCAGCTCGGCCTCCCTCTCTTAGTCGCCGGCGGAACCCTCCTAGACATTGGCGGTGGCGACGACTGCATCTGGCAGTTCTACTTCTCTGAATTCAACCCCGCACATGACCCCACAGTCAAAGAAACACAGAGAGATTAAACACAAGAATATGAGAGAGGATGAATGAAAGAAAAAATCAAGCTAAGCATCAACACTTACCTTATTGAAAGCAGCGTCGTCTTCCTTCAAGTCGCGCAGCACACAGTGTGAAGCTCGAAAATAAACGCAGAGAAAAAGAAAGAGATGATAGAATTTATCGATGAAACAAATGATATAGAAAATAGATAAGGGTAGTTTTGGAAACAATATTATCTCTGCTTTCTACTGTTCAAGTAAATTAAATCTAATACTAATACCTCGGGTGTGGAGGGTTTATAATACCTCTTCAACTCACTCATAGACACGGGCTTTGCAATTAAAAATGGGCCCATGAGATAACCATATTTCCTACCAAATGTAAGTTCACCCATTATTACTTTAGCATAACAGACTTTTAACCCATCTACCAAATGAACCCTAAGAATATGAGTGTCATCCAAATTACCAAAAAAAATAAAATAATCATTCTTGACCTAAAAGCTCTAGCAAGATATAAATTAAAAATGGTTGAATTTGAATTCTATGGTAATATACCACATTTAATATTTTTGTGTATAATTAATGCTAATGTGTCTTGCATGGGAGACATGGTTAAACCTTATAGCTATAGGTTTGTCTACATAGCCTATCCTAGCATTGCATGAGAATTCTTAAGTTTTTTACACATATCTTTCAAGTCCACCATTATCAATTATGTGAATGACACATCATGATTTTAGTTGTTAAGAAATTCTAAAAATCAAACAAACCTATAATTATAGGCTATTGAATAGATATAAAAACCACTTCCTACATTATATGAAACCATTTGCTCTAAAAGGGTGAATAAAACATATGTCCATCACATCAAGAGTACATGAAGACTTAAAATGTAAATAGTATTAGGAGATTTATACAACAAATATTCTTTCAATACTTGTCAATTCAAATGGTGAATCACCACTATAACCACCTCTATATAAGAGGGGATAAGCCCCACTAACTCCTCACCAAGTCACTCACCATCACCATCACTATTCACTCATTCATTCCTACACTCTAGCCTACCTATATTCTCCTCTTCAAATTCGAGACACTACGGTAATGCTCTCACTTTTATGACATTTCCTTATTTCATTTCCAGTTCCACACTAAAGGTTAGTACTATAAACCCTATCACTCATACATGTCCACATGAACATATAAATAAACTAAATAGAGTTAAAATTCACATTGTGCATACATAGTTAAAAATCACATATTAACCCTCTTAATTAGAACCAAGAGCATAATAAAGGGGTCTAACTAAATATGTATGCTATTTTATTGTGGCACTTTATTTTAGTATATGTTGATTACTACTTAGGACTTAGAAGAAAATTTACTTGTAATATTATACGGATAAAAGTTCCTTGATTTATATGTATGCTCTCATTATGAAAGTTGACATTATATGGATAGAAATTTAGTTTAATTACTTTTAAATACTAACCCATTTAAACAAAAAAAATTTATTTTAAACTAATTTTTAATGGTTTATAATTAGTGTAGTCTGTCATTAAAAGTATATATATATATATATATATATATATATATATATATTAGAATGTAAACAATGAAAATAATTCATACTAAAAATAAATTAATTTAGCCTTGGTAATAAAGCTAACTACAGATGCCACTAGACAACATATATTATAAAGCTTGATATTTGCCTGCATGTACGTAGAGAGTCACAATTATGTTAAATATGATTTGCAATATTCAATTATAAGTATATGTGCATAGCATTACTAATTTATTTGTAGCTAATATGTATATACGTATATATTCTAAAACAAAAGTTAGTGAAATAAATAATGGCTAAAAAGGACTTGGATAGTTATAAAGCTATTATAGTTTATTAATAATAATTTATGAACAAAACATGCATAGACAAACGGTAAAATACATGATATTAAAATAAATTAACTCATTAAGTGTAGGAGCCTCAAAGTCCATGAGTTAGGATTCATTGTGAAGGTGAATTTGTAAATAAAAATAAAATGTCAAGTCATGCTTAAAACTATTTTTGAATTAATTATTGAGTTATGTCAACCTAGCCGATACGTACGGGTAGGCTAAGTTCCGGTACAAGGAGATGTTCCTCGGTTAATAAGCGATCGTACTGTTATGTGATTGAGAGACAACTCGACGGGGTCTATCTATTCACTATGGGTTGGTTGAATATTCCATCCCTTAGACATGTTCATAATTGAATTCCCACATTCGATGAAAAATTTACGGTGTATGATAACCTTTGGTGTTTGAAAGCTGTACTTATATTTTGATAATAATAAGTATTTTATGGTTGCTTATTACTTATATCAAGTATCCTTTGGTTTTTCTATTCGCTTAACCCACTAAGTACATCAAGTACATAGTCCAAAAATTTCTTCCGAATCTTTTTAGGTGATGACAGGGACAAGATATGAACAAAACGGGAGCACTATGCTTGGCCACTAGTTATTAAAGAATAAAAGGAGTTATTATCTTTAGCCTAAACCTATAATAGATTCCGCTACTTATTAATTATGTGATGTTATGAATTTGACTTGTAGAATCTAATTTACTTTTCTATTAACAATACAATAGTATGTTTAATATATCAGTAAATCAAATCATATGTTACAAGTAACAATTCGATATTCTACTTAATGTGGCATACTGGGTTGTTACACAAACTTTGTAACCATCTGAGCTAGATAGAACATTTGTTCATTAAAATTCAATTATTAAACTTAATTTAATATTATTTTTATATATAAATAATTAAAACTCTAATTACTAGAGTACTATTTATATTTGATTTAAAAATTATTAAAATTATCAGTATTAAATCTAAAATTATCACGTTTTCACATAACTTTCTAAAATATTATCTTGTCGTACATGTATATTTGTTAACAATATTAATAACTGAAGTTTTAAAATTAAATAGTATATATATGTATATGACGGATCATCCGATTTTTTTGAAGCGGTTCGATCGGTTGAACTAATGACCCAGTAACCCTTTTACGAGACCGGTTCGAGGACCGGTCCAATTTTTAAAACATTGATTTGAGTGAAATGAGTTGCACACTACTTCTAAAATTATAAATTTAATTAAATAGAATTATGAAATTGATTTTGTTGGGTCCCGGGAGAGCAGGTGTGGTGTATGGGGGGGGGGGGGGGAATACACCACAATCCAACTTTTCGCGTTTGGCTGTTTGAACAGCAGGTTGAGACTCAGCTCGCTGTAGATACCAGAATAGCTCGCTGTTAATAGCAGTCGATCTCCTCTGTTGTAGAGAGAGTTCTAGCTGCTCAAGTAAGTTCTCAACACAGAGCGTGAGCGATCTGTCAAAGAGCAGATAGACTGGCAGCTAACTGGAGCTTACCAGACGATCTGTCCAAACACAGATCGTGTGCGGAAGCTGTGAGTATGTTGGTTGCTCTTACACTTAGAAAATATGTTTTGTTTATACCGAGTGTTCTTTATGAAGTTGATTCAAATGCACAGCTCGCTGTTGGGTAACAGCTCGCTGGTGAAGTGATAAACAAAGAATCAAACTAATGCAATGCAAAATATAAAGGAACACACAATATTTAACGTGGTTCGGGAAACCCCCTACGTCCACGATCGATCAAAGCTAGATCGATGAATCCCTTAACCTTGGATCCCTCGCTTATTTATCCTCGTTGAGTACGAGCTAAAACTCGCTTATTTATTCTCGTTGAGTACGAGATTACAACTCTCTTGTTTAAACTCGTCGAGTACGAGATCTGGGTTCGGTTTTATAATCGTTCTTCCTCCGAGCTTTTGGCTATGGAGGAAACTAGAACTATGGGCTTTGTAGGCTCAAAACTAATGTAAGTTCTAGCGGGTTTATCTTCAGAAAAATGGTGATCTCTCTCTAATTTACAACACTCAAGGATGTATATAATCTATATCTAGTGTTGAATAAATCAATGGAAAACTGGAGAGAATCTTGTAGCGTTGTAGCTTTTTCTGGGCAATATCACGAACTCTCGAACACCATTTCTGAAGAAGGCTTGAAGTATATATAGGCATATTTTGAATTATAGCCGTTGGAAGTCTTTGCAGCTTTTGCAGTGAGCATTAAATGCTCTTTTTGACCGTTGACTGCTGACTGTACTTCTAGCCGTTGGAGTTTGTCCTACATGGATGTTGACGTGGCATAGGACAGGTAGGCTTATCAATTTAGGTAGATTATAGCTTCCTCCAACAGGGATGAGCAGCTCGCTGTTCATCTCACTATGCAGCTCGCTGTCCATCGTGTTGTAACTTCATCTCGATTTTCATTGGATGTTGCGACCAGATCGTTTTTAGTATAAAACGATCTGATATCTATCTATGGTTGGGATGGCAAGATCGTTCAGGACTATAACGATCTGTTGTCTGAGTTCATTTGAAATTAGCTGCTTATCCTCTAAGTACCTTGAACGATCTGCTGCTTGATTTGGGCAGCGGGCTCGAACTTTGTGGAAAACGAACTGCTTAACCACATGTAGAATATAAGCCTATTAAAAAGCTAATTCTAATCTAGGGAACCAGATCGAAATAAGACATCTTGAAACTTCAAGCTGCTTTTACATTTGTGATCTGATAAAGGATAAACTAGAAGAAACAACAAGTATAAATGTCAGCGAGCTTCTTTATATAGAGAGCAGATCGTTATTATTATACTGAAAACGATCTGCTCACCTGCATTTGGAGTTAGCTGACTTACAATGGGAGAGACTTGTTATTATAGTAGTCATCGAGTCCAAGATACCTTTTACTAGAATAATACAGATCGTTATTTATATCTTAAAAACGATCTGCTTCTTTTACACTTAAGGTAATCCTTAAAAGATAACAATGACTACCTGGTTTCCAAAACATCAAAGTGTAGTTTCATTTAAATGTGAAGTTTTAATATTATGCATATATAATATGGTTTCGCATCATCAAAACATATAAGTAATGATTTCCACAATCATCAAAAAGGTTCCCAACAGATTTTTTATGACAAAACAAAAAAAACCTACTAATTCATTCTAAAATAATCGTGTTCCTCTTTATTTAAAGAGGTCGGATCCATAAACCAATTATTTAAATATTAAAATAATTGAACTCATTTTTATTCATATTATTAAAATAAATGGGTTCCTCCTTATTTAAATAATTCAAGTACCCTAAGTCATTTTAAAAATATCAAGAATTTCTATCCATTTAATTTTACAAATCAAACGTAATTATTTATTCAAAATAATAATTTGTATTATTCTTTTTATATTTTAATCACCGGAACAAAATAAATCATAGTTAACATATATCTAACGATAAACAATAATCTCCGCATATCATTATTTAAACAGATAAATACTGATAAATTTTTTATTGTATTTATCTAACATTATCTTTGGATTTTTAAAATGACTTAGGGTACTTGAATATAGATTATGGTGTGATGTGATCTTAGTTTACAATATCTACTGAACAACAAAGTAATACTCAATATAGATTATGGTGTGGTTTAAGAGTCTATAGATTTTACTTAGGGATATTTGACTTAATTTGATTGAGTTTATTACTCAAATTTGATATATATTTTTGCAATATTTTATGTTACTGACTCATAAGTTTCAATCTCATTAATGTTAACTCATATTGTGAAGTTTAACTTTCTAAAAAAAGAATTTAAACATACACATAAAATAAAGGGGAAATGATTTTAAAATACACCAACTATAGTCATTTTCTTAATTTTAACACGAATTATTAAACATTTCGATAAATACACGAACTTTATCACTTACTCAATTTTTGACATAACGTTGACTTTACACAAAAATCGAAACTGACATGACACAACTTATCTGACGTGGATTTTTTGAATTATTTAAAATCCATGAACTTTTAACGTTATATTAATTTTAACATGAACTTTAGTACTTACTCAATTTTTGACATAAAGTTGATTTTACACAAAATCGGGACTTATGACGTGGAATTTAAATCAAATATAAATATTTATAAAAAAACGAATATTCGAATTGAATCGAATAATTCGAATATCTACATCGAATCGAATACGAATCTAATTTTAATATAAAATATTTGATTTGATTTGATTCGTTTACAACCCTATGCGGCGGCGTCGTAATCACGCGGGGACGTGCTCGGGAAGTTGAGGCAAACGCTGGGGCCGCAGAAGTGTAATACGGCGCCGTAAAATATTCGATTTGTATTTAATAATCGTGAACATGATATATTCTTAAATGCTAAATAATTAATAATTGAAGTGAAACAAAAATATTAATAATTTAAAATTCATGTCATAAGTCCCGATTTTGTGTAAAATTAATTTTATGTCAAAAATTGAGTAAGTACTAAAGTTTATGTTAAAATTAGTATAACGTTAAAAGTTCATGTATTTTAAATAATTTAAAAAATCCACGTCAGATAAGTTGTGCCATGTCAATTTCGATTTTTGTGTAAAGTCAACGTTATGTCAAAAATTGAGTAAATGATAAAGTTCGTGTATTTATAGAAATGTTTAATAGTTCGTGTTAAAATTAAGAAAATGACTATAGTTGGTG
This sequence comes from Leonotis leonurus, assembly GCA_026898415.1. Taxonomy (NCBI): domain Eukaryota; kingdom Viridiplantae; phylum Streptophyta; class Magnoliopsida; order Lamiales; family Lamiaceae; genus Leonotis; species Leonotis leonurus. Next base: position 2,442,277 of record JAPKLX010000040.1, read on the forward strand.
TATTTTAAAATCATTGCCTATAAAATAAATATTGTGTATATATTAGAAAATTGTGTCACATTATTTTATTAAAGCATAAGTGACACAAATATACAACAATATTTTCAATGTGTTGTATATTTACGTTATTTTGTGAAAGTGTCGCAAATAATTGTCACACTTAAAAGCATAAAAAAAAGTGTTGTAGTTCATGTCAGAAAACTATAACACGATACATATATATGACGCACAATTTATGTATATTTACGACATTTAACGCAACCTTATTTTATTGTGTCATTAATTTACGATATTTAATTGATGTGTTGCAATGAAAATGTCGTAATTTAAGGATATAGAAATACGTGTTGTATATGTGCCATAAAAGTATGCCTTAATTTGAAAATGATGCAAAATAAACGTAAATACACGATACTAAAGTAATAAATATAATAATTTATCGACAATTAAATATAATGTAGCATATATTTGTGTTGCAATAACCCAACTTTCTTGTAGCGAAGAAAATTCATTTGCATATGGTGGGTCAAAGTTATATTCAATTACTAACTATGCATTGTTCTAACACCATTTTGCATATCACAAATTATGCATGTATAATCTTATCACATATACTCAAAAATATAGGAGCTCAAGTTGTCTAATTCCTTTTTGTCCTTTCAGTATTCTATTACTATATTAAAATGAAGTTTTCGTGATAATTAATTTTTTCCATCAAATTTTAAAATGAAAGTTATTTTTAAAAATAAATTTATATTAGAAAATTTTATATTTTAAACGTGTAATACTATTATTATAATTATTTTCAATATGTCATTAATTAATTTTTGTATTTTATTTTAAAAATATATCATTTAAATTAAATTTTTATACTTTTTCTAATTTCATCATTTATTTGATTTTTTTAATATTTACCATAATATTTTCTGTGATATGATTATAAAATATAAGTTGTGTCTTAAACATATATATTTCAACTTATATATATATTTTATATATTCAATTTTTTAGGTTACTAATATTACATGTTTGAAAGATTTTAATTTAAGATGGATGAGAAAAGAACTTCATTTTAATTTATAACATAGTTTATAAAACTATTTTTTAAAATATAAAATCTTAATTTTTTTTAATGATAATCTTTATTTTTATTTATAATATAATTTTTTATGGTTAATTTAATTTTTTAAAATATATTTTAATTATATATTAACAAGATAAATATTATATCACGTTAAAGCGAATTACAATACTAGTACAATAAATTAACTTATAAATAGTAATTCCTGCGTCCCATTCAAGATGACTCATTTTGTTATTTTTGTCCGTCCCAACAAGATGACTCATTTCCTTTTATAGCAATTTTTTTTAGGAGAGATATGTATTGAGTAAGTAAAAAGAAGGAGTACTACCTCCGTCTCACTTCAATTGTCTCATTTTATATTCAAATGGGTGTATTATTATAATCCTAATGCAAGAGATCCAAGTCAAAAGAGAGGAATGTTCAATCCGGATCCATGCTAAGGAAAAAAGATCTAATTGAGAAGAGTGTAGGAGTCCACTGGGTCCAGATTTTTGCCTTGGTTACGCGACAATCATGGTCTTGGTGATTCTTACGTTTACGCCACTTCTTTTTTTTTTAAGAAAATGAAGCCCACTCGAGTCAACATTCATTTCACTATACATACGATAATTCTGATTCTGCCAGATAACGCATAACCTATACTTCACTCTAAATTGCAATCTAATGCAAATGGACAATTGAAGTGCCACAGTATCAATTTTGTACCTCTACATTCATCACCCAATTAAAGCTGTTTTTAAATTAGGACACATCCCTTTATACAAATCTTGCATGAAAATGAACTAAACTCAACTCTAATGATTTTTTTTAAAGTAGAAGATTAAGATGATAAAGATGATCCATAGATTAAGAATGAAACTGCGGCTGGTCAAAATCCCAATTCCCAAATAATTTCAAGAATTCGCGTCACATTCAAGAATTTTACCCCCAAAGATAAAAGGATTTAACCCACTAAATTTCTGCAGATTTTTGGGCAAAAGGTAAAACACTACAGTAACAATTCTAAGTAGTATCATTTTTCAGACAAGCGAAAAAGCTCCTAAAATGTTGCATCTTTTGCCTTTTGACCAGGATCTTTGTCTTGTTTTCTCCAACAATTTATTTTTTATTAATTAACTTTTTTCATCATCATCTTGTTTAGCCTATGCTACCAGTTAATCTTTTCTTCTTCTTTGAGATAAATACTTACAGGGAACCATTGTACTTTTTTTTATTTATCCGAATACACGGTCATTGAGATTAAAAAAAAAAGAAAGAGCTTCTGCAATAAGGAATGCATAAAAATAAAAACAAAAATAAAAATGCACAAGGTTCTTCCTAATAATACATTACATGTATAAAATAAAATACATGTATATATATATATATACGAAAATGCTCACCCACGCGCGGCGGGTGGGGTTAATACGCCCACGAATGATGTGGCATGCCATGTAGATATATATTAAATTCTTAATATTTTTTTATTAATTATCACTTTCCGACTAGGGTTCATTGGTTAGGGTATAGTTTAATACTATTCAATATAAATTAATAATAAAAAATAAATTTAACAAAGAAATGAAAATATAGTAACTCACATGTTGATGTGGCAATGACGTGGCATTGCCACATCAGCCGCGGACACATCAACATGTGTGGCAATGACGTGGCATTGCCACATCAGCTGCGGGCACATTAAGATGTGCCCGCCGCGGGCGGTGGAGCATTACTGTATATATATATATTGTCGTTTACTTCAAATAATTTTTTTCAAATTGTATTAACTAATTATTTCTTATTACATTTCCAAAAAAAAGTGAATATATTTAAAAATCCTAAATACTATGAAATAGAAATCGAATCCACATCAAAATTATATGCATGCGTGTATCAATTTAGTCGTTACGGCCTTCTAAACTAAATGACTTAAATTTAGTAAATATTATTATTGTTTGATCAAGTTTAGTTTAATTAATTATTAAATAAAAAAAAAAAAGAATCGATATTAGACACATGCACGCGTTACTTGCATATCCTTTACAGCTATATATAGGAATTAAATCCATGTAAGTATCATATCATATACATGCATACCTTCTCAATAAGTGCAACATATTTAATTAATTAATTAATTAATCGGCTCTTCAACAACGGTACCACCACAAATCCACCCAATTTGATTTCCCAATCATCACTCCTACAAATAAAAAACAACACACACACACATATATATACATTTAATTATTTATCACAAGTAGTCTCGATCGATTAAGAACTATTTCGATTCGAGCTGTCATTATTCTGCATTTCGTTATGGAGTGGTTTAGTAGCTAGACACCCATCTCATAAATTTCAATAAAATTGAGTAATTGAGTGATTGTGTTTAATTCCAAGATCAACAATAAATTACAAAGGGTAATAATGACATTACATCATCAATCTTTTGAAGATCATTCATTCATTCATTCCCTTTTGGCTGCATTGATGATTAGTACGACTTCTATTGGTAGCCAAGAGCCACGATTAAGCAAAGAGCAAAGGGCCATTAAATTTTGATTAAATATAGTAATTAAATAGTTGAAAATCTGTGTAGTATAATAATAATAATAATAATAATAATAATTCATGTCCCATTGAGAGTAATAATTAATTAAAAATGGTGAAGAGATGCACACGAGTGTTAAGGGGATTGTTACAAGACACCCCAGACAAAGTTTATTGATCACTGTGCACTCAAAATGCCCTTAATTACTGCCTACAATAATCAACCCCATCAGTTAATTATAAATATATATAATTCCATACATATGGAGTACTAATTATAAATATAGTTCTTCCCCAAATTATAGAATGATAAATTAAATAAAACATGTCATTTTAAATTATAAACACATTATATCATGTAATATATATATATATATATATATATTGAAAAGGATAAAAACGAAAAAGAAAAAAAGTCCTAGCATACTCGGAGTCGATGTAAATAGCTATAAATCCACTGTCTGAACTACAAACGATAGTTCTCCACCATCTGAGCCACAAACTGAAGTTTAACCATGTAGGAGACTTCTAATCTATTCCCTCATATAGCTCATATATCGGGTGGACAATAATCGAACGAATCTTTCCAAATCCTAGGTGGACGAAAAATATGAGATAATATCATACAATTTTCGTTCAACATAGGTTTTATATAGGTTTTGTGAGCTAGATTAAAATTTTCTAAGAGAATGTGCTAAAATCTATGATATAAGACTTAGTGCATTAATATGTCTAATAAATCTCTAATTAGGACTAGTCTAATAAGACTATCAATAATTGATTCAATATTTATTATATTAAACGGATCAAATAATATTTATCGACTTCACTATAAAATAAAATATTGAACTATTCGACACAGATTCATATTATGAACTGTATCTCCTTTAAAAAAATTATTTCTCACATTTAAAATTCAATATATAAATCAATTAAAGCCTATTGACAATGTATATTAATTAATATATTTTTTATGAGTGATTTGGTTCAGATATATAAAATAAATTTCAACTGGCTGAATTTCTAAATAATAAACATTTCTGAACGCCTTACATTGAACGCCTTACGCAGAATAATCAACTCGGACTTGTCGAGACTTGATTCTACGCAATAACATCTCAATATTTCTCGTTAAACTAATTACCACTACCCAACGTATTACTATATAGGGTTACGAAAAAACCGCAAGTACAAACGTATCAAAGCAGTGCATAATCACTCACGTATACTTAATGTTACTGACATAGATTAAGATATAAAGAATTTCCAAGATCTCATTCTTCACAATTAGCAGAGAAAAACTTATCTCAATGTGAAACCACACAATGTATATATACAATTACATGTACACCGACATAAATGCATCGATATCATTCTGTCGGCTAAGATGTGCGCAAGACATCGAAATAATACTGCAACCTTTCACGACAAGACTGTTCAAGCATGTCTAAGTTGTGAATTTTATTCAACAAATAGCTGACTATGTTACCTTATGTGATTATCGATTCTCTACATAGTCTACGATGTAGAAAATTAACTTATTTGCAATAAATAATTGATAGAAAATAAATTACAAAATAAATGACAAAATATTATTTTCATTAAATAGAAATGAAAACAAATTTTTTACAACACTTATTTATATATATATATATATATATATATTTTGATGCATACAACTCCTAACAACACTAATATTAATATATATATATATATTAATGTATGCAAACCCGAACAAATACATGTTATCCATATCTACGTGTTTCATCTCTTGCTTTCATTAAGTTAATCAAAACTCGTTTACCTTACAATCTCTTAGACATAGATTTGATCCCAATGGGACAATTACCGTAACATATATATATATACAAACTTTAGATCGTTTCTAGTTTTGCAACAAAATAAAAGTTATACATTATTTGTAAAATTTCACAAAGCTTTCTATTTATGGTCAAGTTAAATCCAACATGGCAGAAAAAACATATAAAAAATATGGATGCCATCATTGATTTGTCCGGAAACAAAAATTATGTCAAAATTGCAATATTAAGTAAAATTTATATTATAAGCTCCACGTTTTTAAGTATACGTGGCGCATCACAAACTTACCAAAAATCATGTAGAATTGTCCTTTATAATCAGGGGTAGTTAGAGGATGACCTTCCCCTGGAATACTAACAAAATATCTATACAATAATAATTTTTATAAAAGAAATTAAGAAAAAGGAAAATAAATTGAAACTGATGTGCTTAAAAGATTAGTATAATCAAAGTGGAACTGACAGTTTCAAGAACCGAAATTATTCGGGACAATTCGATTTTGAACAATAATGGTGTAGGAAATGATTATGTTCTGATTTCAAAACTTCAGAACTGTGAACAACGGTTTAAAACCATTGATTCCTCAAATATTGTTTTGATTTTTTACCAGTAATTTAATTTTATCTCTTATATACTATATAAAATAATTCTTATAATTCATAAAATTATATTTTAACTTATACTTCATTCATCCCGCTTATTTAGATACATTTGTTTTTGACACGTAGATCAATATTTAGTCATTAGGGTCGTTAAGGAAAATAGGGTGTGCCTTAAAATATGTCAAATAAGGAAATGTATCTAAATAATGAGGACAACTCAATAAGAAAAATGTGTTTAAATTAGTGGGATAAAGGAAGTATATTTTTTAAGACGATTCTAAAAGAACCAACGATTTTAGAAGGAAAATGACAATTCAAAAGTAGAATCACCTCATACTGTTCCAGTTCAAAACCGTAAATCTTAGTAACCGCAATTCGGTTATAATTATGAAATAATCGAACCGTCAACCGATGCTTCAATTATTGTTCTAACTTTAACAATAAATGTGAACGTCTCCGGGTGTTCAATGTGAAACTTATTTTTCTTTGTTTTTTTCCCCTACACACCGAGCCAAAAGTGTGCCTTGGTTCATGTTACATACATACAGTATAATTGTAGGTAAGTAAGGAAACATAAAGTGATACACAATAAAGCTAGCTACCTATAACTAGTCGTTGAATGGCCTTACATATTTAAAAGCCCGTGGCTCAAAGGAAATGAGGAAATTATATATTTTTATATACAACATAATTTCTTACGATTCTAGATACAGTAGTTGTATGCAAATCTAGAAAACAGCCATTTACTATCAATGCTGATATCATTAAGTTTAAAAAAGCTAGCTAGCTAGGGTGCCATATCATTTCATATATGCATAAGATCTAGGATACATATATATGAGATCTATTTACAATTTAAATAACTAGAAAATTGTGAAAAACATGAGATATTGAGGGAACTAAATATATACATACTAGTCTTGTTACAAGACAAGTTTGACTTTAGAGCTATGTTTTTGCCAAATTCACACAACCTTCCATACAATAGGAAATTGGGTTGGTGCACATTTGAAAAACAAGTGAAGGTAAATGCCATTATGCAATTAATATTATTTAGAATATAGATAGATATATAATATATAGAGAAGATTTGGGCAAATAAGCTGACAACCTTCAGATTCTTTTAACTAATGTACTGTTTCTTATAATTGTTTCCTACCAAGTTGTAGGTCAGAAGCATCTAAACAGTTGGAAACAATATGTTTCTTCTAATTAATAATTATTTAAGTATCAATTCAAATATACCCAAATGAGATATATTATAATTTTAATTGACAATATTTTATGTCCTTCATTTACATAATTATTATATATATTACATGCTCAAATGGGTAGTATTCGATGATAATCAAGTCCTGTATAAGAACTAAAATATATTCATGTTACACATTATTTTGATGCAACGCGTAATATATTATTGCATAACTTGCTAATTTTTTTTATTGATTAATCACTACATTATAATTTCAATGCCTCTATGCATAAATTTGATTGAAAATTAATTTGGATCATAAATTATACATATATCAACAATCCAAATTAGTTTTCGGCTCTTATCTAAAAATTAATTCACATTTGATTCATTAAATGTGCTCAAATATACCCATATATGTATACCACTTACAATCTAGTCCTTGAAAGCTAAAAAGGCTATATATTATATAGTATGTGCTCAAACTTGATGTTATATTTCATATTATATATTTACATAATATATATTCAAGATGTGTCACATTAACGCGTATGTATGCGTGTCTGTGTATGTATAAATAATTAAAGAGAGGGATATATGAGAATATATCCTTCAAGTGTAAGGCTCACCGTCATGCTAGGCTTTCACACACACACATAAATTGATTAATTAAATTAATTAATTAATATATGAAGATGTTGACAAAGGATAAGGAGTTGGTCCACACAAAACTGTTGCTAAGTAGAACTGTAATTAGTGATTGTCCATGTACAACATTATTTATGAATGTAGTAAAGAGATAAGTATTATTTAAAACTAGTTCCAGATTCTTTGCCTGCCTATTTAAGCACTCTCTCCCATTTTAATATCACTCACATTGCGTTACCACAACATCTACCTTCTATTCTATTCAACCTTGTCTCCCTCTCATGCACCTCCCTTCTTCCTAGAAACTTCATCCCATTTCTTCACCACTTCCTCTCTCTCTCTCTCTCATTCTGTCTTTCAAGAAGCACTAACCTGCGTGCATGATCAAGAATGTTTACAGCAGTTTTGTATGTGCTGATTATATTGATAATCGCCTTGGTGAACTGGCTCTACAACTGGAGGAATCCAAGGTGCAATGGAGTTCTTCCACCTGGCTCAATGGGGTTGCCTCTTCTTGGAGAAACTCTTCACTTCTTTGCTCCAAACACCTCCTCTGATATCCCTCCCTTTGTTAAGAACAGAATGCAGAGGTACATACACTTGTTGAAACTCTTTTCCTCATCAAGAATATTACATATCCTTTCTAGTACTAATCAAATCAATGCATCACATGATGATACATTTGCAGGTATGGGCCTATATTCAAGACTAGTTTGGTGGGGAGGCCGGTGATAGTGTCGACGGATGCAGATTTCAACCATTTAGTCTTTCAGCAAGAGGGCCAGCTGTTTCAAAGCTGGTACCCTGATACATTCACCGAGATCTTTGGTAGGCAGAATGTGGGGTCACTGCATGGATTCATGTACAAGTACCTCAAGAATATGGTGCTCAAGCTCTTTGGCCCGGAGAGCTTGAAGAAGATGCTTCTAGAAGTCGAGCAGTCCTCAAATCGCAGCTTGGAAAGGTGGTGTGTGGAGGGAGTTGTTGATGTCAAGGAATCAACTGCAAAGGTGAGGGACCTACTTTTCTGTTTCTTGTTCATTTTTTATATATGTTTTAACTCTTTTTGTTTTGTTTTGTTATGTTTTGGTGCAGATGATCTTTGATCTTACAGCAAAGAAGCTGATTAGTTACGATTCAGAAACGTCGTCGGAGAATCTGAGGGAGAGTTTTGTAGCATTCATACAAGGGCTGATCTCATTTCCACTGGACATTCCTGGCACAGCCTATCACAAGTGCTTGAAGGTGTGTAATATATACAAACATATATATGCAATGATGTGTAAGACTTGGTTATGATATGAGGATGCTATATATGTATGAATAGGGGAGGAAGACAGCAATGAGGGTGCTGAAGAGGTTGCTGCAAGAGAGGCAGGAAATGCCAAGGAAAGCGGAGGGAGATTTCTTCGACTACGTGTTGGAGGAGCTGCAGAGGGAAGACACAGTTCTGACAGAGGCCATTGCTTTGGATTTGATGTTTGTGTTGCTCTTTGCTAGCTTTGAAACCACCTCTTTGGCTCTCACCTTAGCCACTAAGCTCCTCTCAGATCACCCTTTGGTTTTGGACCAACTTAGGGTGAGTCATATGTGCATCATTTCACTTTTCTTGGATTAGATGATTATGCCATTTCTGTTTGTAGCTAGCTTGATTAATTATCTTGAGAAAATTGTAACGGTGTAGGCTGAGCACGATGCGATTATTAGACAGAGGGGGGAAAATGGAGGAGATTGTGGGCTAACATGGAGTGAATACAAGTCAATGAAGTTCACATTTCAGGTTATCAATGAAACAGTGAGACTTGCAAATATAGTGCCTGGGATTTTCAGAAAGACTATTAGAGAGACCAAATTTAAGGGTAAGGGTAACAATATATTTCTCTCTTTCTGTCTTTCTTTTGCATAAAGGGATTGTAATGTAATGTATAGTGATTGATGATAATGAAACACGAGATGTGAGACGGCATTCGTTGTGTTGTTGGTGGTGCAGGGTACACTATTCCAGCCGGGTGGGCCGTAATGGTATGCCCACCAGCTGTGCACTTGAACCCGAGCAAGTACAAAGACCCCCTCGACTTCAATCCTAGCCGGTGGGAGGCAAGTATATTTATGCGTCTGGTATAACATTACTCTATATATTCGACTAATTGGCCGCCCGTAACATAGCAGGGAGTGGACACGAACGGGGCTTCGAAGAACTTCATGGCGTTCGGAGGTGGCTTAAGGTTCTGTGTGGGAACAGACTTCACAAAGGTGCAAATGGCTGTGTTTCTCCATTGCCTTGTAACCAACCACAAGTAAGAAAACACAAACACTTAGCCCTTCCCTTTAATTCATTTCTTTTCTTCATGAAACTGATTTTTTATGGTTGTATTATTAGATGGACAGCAATGAAAGGAGGAGACATTCTAAGAACACCAGGATTGCAGTTTCCAAATGGATTTCACATTCAAATTTCTGAAAGAGATTGATTGATAAGTGCAAGAATCAAAAGTAAAAGTTTTGGTTGTTATACATTTGTAGAAGATGGAATGTTTTGATGTGCCTATCTATCTAATCTATAGTCTAGAGAAGAAATTAAATTAAAATAGGGGAAAGAAAATATTGTTTGACTTAGATATATAGGATTTATTCTTGTCAGAGTTTCTATTTACTTTGATGTTAATATTTGCAATATATAATTAAATATGTTGATTTATCATTACGTTACATGTATGTTCTTCTACATGGTGATCAGGTTGTTATGAAATGCTCTAATTTATGTGCAATTCAACTGTTTTATTTACCCTTATTTATCATTTAAGAAAATGAATATTTTAATATAAGTATAATTAAGAAGTTGAACTATAATTTCGAGACATTCAATGAGAAAGGTTATTGAGTATTAGCTTCGACGTAGGAAAAAAATTTAATACCAAAAAAATGCATCATTACTAGTTCTAAGCGATAGACATCATGTATGGGACATTAATCTTCATTAATTAAGTAAACATAATAACACAGCATTTTTTTTAGATAAATAATTCCATAAATAATAGAAATTGCACAATTACATGAGAAGCCCAACTAAGTGGGACAATAAACTACCTTGATGCCATATGGATAGAGATATGAAAATGGGTCCGGCCCGGTCCACCCGCTTAAGGTACTCAGGGTTTGGGTTGAGTTGGGCTTTAATATTTGAGGCTTGAAAAAAATCAGGTCCAACAGGTTTGCTCAAAAAATCCGACGGGTCTACATAGTTTCGAGCTCAAAAAGTTTGGGTTTTGGAACTTAAAAAGTTCGTCCATTATGAATACTATTTATATTATTTATATTTAAGTTTTTTAAAAAATATTATTAATTATAACATTAAGTCATTAAAATTAAGATAATTTATTTACAATTTTTAAGTTTAGAGGTAATAATAATTATTTTATAAAAAATTTATTATAAAAATAAATAAATAAATTATTATATTATAATTAATTAAAATTTAAAATATATATTATAATAATTAGGCGGGTAAAGCCCGCCCGCCCGATAGCCCGTAGAGGGCCGATTTATCTCGTTAAGTAATGATAATTCAACCCAAGTCGATTTTTAAGGAAGATTACGTAAGACAATTTATCTCGTTGTTTGACACAAAAATGAAATAAACCTAAACAGTTTGATGGAGATATCTATAACTACTATTTTAGCTAAACGAAGAATTAGAGTAAAATAAATGCAGAATGTAATAAAACCATAATCTAGTAAAAATAGGAGCAATCATAATTAAAAGATATGAATTTAAAGAAGATACAAAATTTAGATGTAGGTCGAAGGACAAATTCACCATTGCATATTCATGAATGAAAGAAAGATAAATCAAATCAGGTCTTGAATTCTAGAATTTAGATGTAGGTCGAAGGACAAATGCACAATGAAGAACAAGAATTTGAAACTAAAGAATGAATGTTGTGAATGGGTAATTTTCGGAATGGAAATACTAAACTAAATCAAAATACGAAGCAATTTGCATTGTCTTTAAATAGGCGAAGCAAGTCAGCGGTCACGTAGAGGTCAACGACCACTGACTAGGTCGGTGTCGCGTTCCTCGCGCGGCCGTTGGGCAGACCCGCGCCACATTCTGTAGCGCCCCGCAGGATGGGGCCACACGGAATTGGAATTCAATGTGATATAATTGAAAAATGTTTCAAAACGACAAATAATGATATGATAATTGAAGAAGAAATGAAAATTCCAGGAGTTTGGACACACTGGATACAACACAAGTTCAATGTATGGAGACATTGAAGCGTAGACCTTGAAATAATTGAGATCGAAGGTTGAAAGTTTGGTATTGACGATCAACATGATAAGTCATGAATTTGGTAAAGAAGGTTATTCACAAGATGAAAACAAATGACAACATAATAAGTATCAATATGATATCACTATCACTTTGGTAATTGACATTTATGAATAACACACCCGATGAGGCCCACCTCGTCGCCAGCTCATCATCGTCCTCCTAAAACCTATTAAAACAATTGAAAAAAAAAAGATTTTGGGCTGAGTACTAGTGTACTCAGTTTGAGTCGTTGCCCGAATTTTTCAGTGAAAAACAACATAAATCTTCATTTAATGAATATTACATGCCCAACCATATGATGTATGGCGTTTTAAAATGAAAGTCCACCATACACATGAAAACATACATTTTACTATCATATCGAGCTCGTCATCATTCTTTGCTCATTCACAGTGTTCCTCATTGCGACTAGACGGGGAAAACCGAAGTCTTCTGCGAATAATTCTTTTAGCCAAGACCGGGGAACCTGGCCAAGTTCACCCGATCTAGACTTTCCGTGTAAACTACCTTGGCCGGATCCGGCTCAAGGCACAATTGTTAACTTACATCATTGGCAGTGTCAATCAACAGGTACAGTAATACCGATCTGTCACATATAGGACGCACATGAGCATAATAAAAATATTTGACATGTAAATTCACATTTTCAGAAAAAGCAGTTAGAACTTATTAACTCAAAATACGTACTGTAAATAGACCCACACCTGTCACCGATGTATGGAGCTCACATTCTGTCACGACCCACCTTTACTAAGTGTAGTAAAGACGGTTAAAATCGTGACTCAAGGATGAAATATGAAAACGGAAAAAGAAATGGTCATTGACACTAAGGTGAATACATGAAAAGTGCTTCGATAAGTAAGGGTTCATACCCGGAATTCGGTACTGAGTAACCGATACCCAAAATACATAAGTCATTGATCATAACATCTAGAAATACTGAATATTGAAATGAGTGTTTGCAGCGGAAATTGGATCAATTTATAAGTTTACATGTGTGAAGACATGTAAACCCCCAAGAGTTAATACTAATTGAGTTCGACAAAACCATCGTTGAGCACTCCTCCTTGACATCACAGCTCAACCTGCACATTTATAAATACATGCAGGGCTGAGTACAAAAGTACTCAATAGACACATGCCGAAATCACATTCGTACTAATATAATTGTCATGCCATTGTAAGTGAAACATAGGGATTTTGTCTCTAAAGAAACCTATGTTCACTAAATTCTTTTGTGATTCTTAAAATTCGACTGCGCAGTCTAAGTTCTGGAGTAATCAATCATATCCGTATTTTTGTGTGTCGGGAAGGTGGCCACCTCCCACGGACACCTGACTGGCCAACCCGCTTAGATGACTCACGGTCATTGTGTACACTAGTCCGAGGAAAATACAATCCTCAAAGACCCGAATTCGATTATAATAGTTCAAGCAGATATGTATCATACAAAATATAAATATTTTTGGCAAGACAATACTTCACATAATTTTAGTTCAAAATCTTTTTGAAACGAAATAATACCGATACAACACACATAATTTTAGTTGTATAAGAAAGCTTACCTGAACTGCTTCATCGTCTAGTAAGATCTTGAATCTTTAACGTCTAGAGCTTTCCCCTTGCTAAACCTTAATCGCAATTACGCGGAAGATACTCATCGTAAGTATATAATTTATTTCATCTATTTAAAATGAAATAATATTCTATTATTTCATTAATTATTCTAATCTTTTGCTCGACTAATATTCGAGTACTTAAAGATTTCTATAACTATTTTCGTAGGATTTTAAATCATTCTTTGATTTATTAATCTCTTATATTTTATTTGCTTTACCCAATTAATTTAATAATGGGTACTATAATTATTCAAGATAATTTACTTGAAATAATATAATTCTAAACTGGAATGCTAATTAAGTCTCTATTGGATAGTATTAATTTAATTAATACTATTTAAGAATTTAATTATTAAAAAATTACTACTAATTTCATAACTTAATTGATCTAATTATTGGATTTAATCTAACTATTAATATCCAACCCATTTAATTACTAACTTTATCCAAAGATTAAATTTTAATCCATTCTTAAGAGATTAATTTAAGTCCATTCTGATTACTTAATCTGGGCCCATTCTACATAATTAAATAGGCCCATTCAATTTTAAATCCAAGCCCAATTTATCATCATTTATTTCAGCCCACTACTAAATAAATTTTCGGCCCGTAAGAGACATCTGACCCGGCCCATTCGACAAACCCTAAAATCGGCCCATTAGACTTATCCTAAAATCGGCCCATCAGATTTATCCTAAAAATGGCCCATCAGATTTATCATTAATCGGCCCATTCGTTTAACTAATAATGTTCTAAGTTAATTCTAACCCTAGCCCTAGACACCCACACAGCCGTTTCACTCCCATTTCTCTCCCACTCTCCCTCGGTTCTCTCTCTGTTCTCTCGTCCCTCTCTCTTTTTTTTTCTCTCCCAGAAACACAGCCTTCTTCCCGTTTCTATCTCTCTCGCCGTCCCTCTGCTCTACCTCCCTCTCTCGGTGCCCTGTTCTTTCTCTCTGCCTCTATCTCTCGACTGTCTCTCTATTTCTGTCCGTCTCTCGCTGCTTCTAGAGGAAAACTCACCGGAGTACATCCCGCCAGCCGCTGTCGCGTGCTCACAGGTAAACTCATCTCTTTTATTTGTTTTATATTTCTCTATTTTAAATCTTCAAGCTTTGAAGACTGCATGTTCTAATTTGTTGTTGGATTTTGGTTTGAGACCTAATTCTAATTACTTCCAGTTTTTTTTAAATTTTCAGTTTCTAAATCATCTTATCTGCAAGTTTCAATCCCTAGTTTATGTTTCCCAGATTATGTATTTCTGGATATCTCAACTTCCTAATTTTTTTTTTCTCTCGGCTCGTCTGTCTCTCGGTCTTGGTGGAAGGGCTGTTCTTGGTGGAAGGGCTGTTCTTGGTGGAACATCCGTTCGCTGAGAAGCTCGTCGGAGCTCCCCCGCCGCCATGCCTCTACGGCCGTCTCCACTGCTGAAGCTCTGCTCGGTTTTATATGGGTAAATTCTAATTTTATTTTCTTTTCTGTTTCTATAATTTAAGTTTCTAATATTTTGTATTCTGCATGTTTATGTTGTGTTGCCATTTGTCTAAAATGGGATCTTTTGTTGGATCTTTACGTTATTGATTTCTTTGCATCCCTGTTTTGGTCGAGATAGGGAACTGTAATATGGTTCAGTTTATGTTCTGAAATTTGTATGTGTATATGTTCTGTACTAGTATGAATATAAAGTTGAGTAGGAAATGTTCAAATCTGAAAGTCTAATTATGAATTCTATGTTCTGAAATTCTAACTTATTTTCTAAATTCTGTCTATGTTCTGAATCTGAACACTAAAACATAGCTCTATGTTCTAAAGCCTGTAATTGGTGTGGGATTTGTTCTGGAATGATAATATATATCTCTATTCTAAATCTGAAGGTATGTAAAAGGTCCTATGTTCTGAAATCTGGATATATGTTTGGGTGGTCTAATCTTATTCCCCTAGTTGTGTCTATGTTCTTAAACCAGAATATATATATGTGTTCTGAAGTTCTAAAAGCATAAGTATAGTTTCTAAAATTCTGAAATATAAGAATATGTAAATGTTCTAAATTCTGAAAATGTAATTGTTGTTCTATGTTTCTGCAATCTGAATTTAGTTCAAAGTTCTGTACTTAGTCATTAATTTCTCCTTGTTAAATGTTATGTTCTTATATATATAAGTTCTACAGAGGAGGTGAAGAAAGAGTTTATATAATTACACTATATTTAATCTTATAGTTTTCTGAAACATAGTTAAAAATAGAAGATTTTGAACTAAGTTCTAAGAGAGTAAAACTTAAAGTATAAACTGCATATACTTGAGTTTAAAATTTAAGGCTGAGGAAGAGTTTCTCATTACTTTCAAATTTTAGTTTTTTTTTTTTATAGTTCTAAACATGGTTAAACAATGGAATAGTCTTTGAACTAAGTTCCAAAAGAATTCAGAAGAAGAATAGGTTTTGGTATACCTTAACTTCTGGATTGGAACTGGTTTGGACTTCTTCTGTGTTAGGAAACTTGGCAGACTCCTCTGAATGTGCTAATTATGAGTGATACTGGTTTCTAAAGTGTGTATGAGGGGCTTCTACTGTTATATAGAATGGTTAAGGTGTTTGCAACGTTTTGTGTATGCAGGGGCACTTGAGTGTTAAACCTCAAAGTCTTCTATCTATTGTCTATATCTACTTTCTTAGTAAAAATCAGCAGCTGTAAATCTGATTTGGGACAGCTATTAACCAAGATAGTATCTCTCCTTTTTTTCTTGCAGGTGCAGGGATGGATGGATGGATGGATGGATGGGGTAGGAAAGTGTAGGCTGCAGTCTTCCCTCGAGAAGACACTCCTTTCATTTATTACTATCATATCTATCTTGTAGTATCCTGCAGTTTTTTTTATAGATATCTATGTATAGGTACAGAGTTTCATTTCCAACATTTAATTTAGAGTGTGAATCAACTCTTTATTTGGCAGGTTGTTTTATTCTCTTCTGCCACTTCCTTGTATGCGTATATATATATATAGGGCTGTATCATACTGTACACCCATACATATACTGCTTTGTTTAATTAATAGGTACTATAGGTTAATTATATTTAGTATTTAAGATGTTATTGGATAATTATATCCAAACTTCTGTAGGATATATATATACATATATAATTGTATAATCATCTTCTTGAACATTAATATTTATCCATTGTTCCTTTAATTATCTAGAGAACTAAATACTAATTTACTATACATCTTATTTCCTTAATGCAATTAATGTATCATTTTACATAGTATCGATAATTAGCATGTTATTTTCTAATTATACACAAACTTAAGTATATAATTATCATAGCATGTTATTTTCTAATTATACACAAACTTAAGTATATAATTATCATATCATGTGTACGATTACTCTTTAAGCATTAATTTTTTACTTTGCAATAATTTTAATTAACTAATTAATATGAATAATTCCATAATTCTTTTTATGCATCATCACTCTATCAAGGTTAAGTAATATACATTTCTATAATATATAAATATACTACTACTTTGTTATACATTTTCTAGGTAAATAATTAATATCTCATTAAGGTATCAATATCCTTAAAGCTTTAGTCTTGAATTGTAATAGCTTTTAATTACTATAACGAACTAAAAAGCAATTATGCAACGCAAGAAATTAATTTGTTTCGTCTTTTTGAATGACCTCATTATCCAAACGAGCTCGCATAATTTCTATCATTACTATAATAAATATAGCATGCACAAATAATAGCTACTAATATCGATTAGCTCATCGATATTTTAAATTTTTATAACCAAATTTTCTTATCCTGATTTTCAATACATAATAACTACTAGTAGAATAGTGGGACATTACACATTCCATTGTATATGATAGATGGTATTCCTCAGTAAGACCTTACAAGATGAATCTCATGGCTAAGTACAAATTCATAGCCGTTAACCTCTTCACCAACCTTAAGCACTTCTTGTGTTTCGTGAACTTAATGTTTAACCATTCTATCATCAACCTATTAATTATCCGGTGATAATCATTTACAAGACTTGTCTGTCAGCCACTTAATCAATTTCAATTCATTATTAGTCCATTCGAGTCGCCATGGTAGAAGGAGTAGCACTAATCTCGATTATACGAGTACTTTACAAAATCATATCATCCGTCAACTTTGAGTAATGACTCGTTCCAACTTAAGTCGTTAATCATACAAGTTACCCTTATATTTTATTCCTACTCCTGGGTTTTAATACAAAAACCAAATGCCAATAAAATTTCTCATGCGTGTTTATATATATATATATATATACTAGAAATATTTATAAGTCATGCAATTAATTATATAACTATATTTTCGTAAATTTTAAAAAGAATGCTCGTGATATGCATGATGCTCGTGGTCATATAAATCATGTAAACACATAATCAAGTTTAAGATCATTCATAAAATGAATAAACTTAATTGCATATGAACTTATAACCTAATTTAAAATGATTTAATGTATAACATTTAACAATTTCCATAAATACTTCTCATAAAATGAAATTATAACTAATCATTATACAAGAAATTTATGTCACATATATCACACATACATAACATCTCACAATATGTTGCTAAAAACATATAATATAATTTAACGTAAAGATAGTATAATAATTTCATTAAAAAGTTTAATGCAGATTGTTCATGTAACTCAGTAGACTTTGGAATGTCATAACTATCGACTCAAATATTATTGGAGATACAAATTTATCAACATAGAAAGCTACTAAAGTCTATTTTTATTTATAAAAAAAATAAGAGTTAAAAATATTAAGTGAGGTAGAAATGTAAGGTTTACTAAGGTCTGCCCAAAACAGTCATCTTACGGGCTGATATTTTGTAAAATACTTTACAAATATTTACACTTGTTTAAAAGTGTTGAAAACTTACAGATATGATACATATATAGAAAATGAGGTTCTGTAAAAATTTCAACCAAATCCGATTATTAAAACACCATGATCGGAGACAAATAGTTCAGCCATGTGTGAAAAACATTTCAGATTCATGCAACGTTTTTAGGGAATTTATTAAAAATATCAAACCAACTTAATTTTCCCTAAAACTTGGTATGAATACTCTCTATATATCCTAATATTCTAAGAAAGTTTTGAATATGAATTACATCCTCTAAAACCACATGAACGGAGGAGAAAAGTGGTCACCAATTGCAAAGGTTTTCACTTCAAAACAATCAACTTCAAGTATTTTTCAAAACTCACAAACATTATATACATGAATGAAAATTTACAGTATTAATATTCATATAATAAGGTTTTCACATATAAATTTTCATCATTAACGGATAAGTAAAACATGTCGAAACTGGCTGCATAAGTTATCGAAAAAATAAGGACATATGCACTATTTCAGGTTTTTCACAGTTGAGAGGGCTACTTCAAGTATTTTTTTAAAATAGCAAACGAACTTGGATTTAACTTAAATTTTGTATACGTAAATTACACATAGTAAGGTTTACATATATAAATTTTCAAAACAAATGGAGAAGTATGAAAATGCGAAAAAGACAAAGACATATATCGAAAAACTTCAACTACATCTCTTTCATGTTTCCTCATTTAAAATCTTAAAAATCCGATTTTTCTTAGATAATATCTCTGGAAAACATATATACATCATCTTCAGACAAACGTAGGATACATATAAGTATTATATACTTAAATACCACAATCAACTTCAAAAGAAACAAAGAAATCTATGAGAAGAGAGTTCTACTTTTCTAGGTAGAATATATGAACTTGGAAGAGTTTGAAGTGTGGAC
Source organism: Leonotis leonurus (assembly GCA_026898415.1). Taxonomy (NCBI): domain Eukaryota; kingdom Viridiplantae; phylum Streptophyta; class Magnoliopsida; order Lamiales; family Lamiaceae; genus Leonotis; species Leonotis leonurus. The sequence goes on from JAPKLX010000040.1 coordinate 2,461,926, forward strand.
TCTCCTCCTTCCTAGATGGTTGAAACAATGCAAGAATGTAGATAACTTTGTAGGTGGTGAGTGGAGTGACGTGAAGATGGTGTTGGTGTGCAACAATGGAGGGGTGAGTTATTTTAAGCATGAGAGTGTTTCAATGGAGGTTGTGCAGGGAGATAGATAGAGAGAGAGTAGTAAGAGTGAAAGTGATTACCTTGATGAATGTGTGAGATATGCAAATAGTGTGTCTTCGGATTTAGTTTGCTTGCATGGTGAGTGTGAGAGGTTTCCAAGAAGGGCTTGTAGGGTATGGATATTTTTTAAGTTCACTAATCTCCTACTAACACTTGGCTTAGTTGCTTCTAACTATTCATTAAAACTATTACTCTAGTGTAGATGCATTCTATATATTTATTGGATAATCCCACATGTAATAGATGCATGATAACTATCTTTATATATATAATACATTCATACATGCTCACCACACACACTCACACATATATATAATATACCTATATCTATACATATAAGACTTATGCATGCAAGTCATCTCTATATATGTGTGTGTGCATATATAGTATTGATTCATAAGATCACACATTTATAATTTAATTCATTAAGCATTAAAAGATGGAATAAAATGGCATGATAATTCCACATAAATAAAATTAATAAAACAATTATTTAATAGAATCAAAGCATGAAAATTTTTAAAATTTATGGATGCTAATTCTATGAAGTTAAATATTTATTGCAATGACGTATAAAATTTTTAAATGTGAAGTTAAGCAATAATATATATAAAATAAGAATCTCTGGGAGAGAAATTTATCGGGTTTTCATACATTAGCTGGGGCCAGCGGCCGCTGACCCTATCTCTTTGTCTCTCACGTTGACTCTGCCTTCTTTTTTCAGAGAGCCTTGGTCAGTGGCCTCTTAAGGTATGCAGCCACTGACCCGGCTAGGTATCTTCTCGTTCCCTTCTTTCATGTTTCTCTAGTCTTTTTCACATCCCAATTCCATAATTCGCATGTTGTGGCCTGTAATCTTGAAAGACAAAACAACACGTAATTGAAGCCCAATTTATCACAAAAACATGGAGAAAATACGAGAATGATCACCATGAAAACACAAGTCTTCAACCAAAAATGGACTAAACAACCCCTCCACACACAAAATATTGTTTGTCATCAAACATAATTTAGTCTTAATTATCTATGAGAGAAAACTAACATGATATACGTCACTTAGGAATTACAGAATTCAGTAGCCCACTTGACCGAATAATATTCAATTTGAAAGTTTAAAACAAATGATACAACTGGCGTAATTTGAGATCATGTAACTGCTAGAGTTTTTATTCATCACACACACACACACACATATATATATATATCATTTCTTTCTTTTCCTTTTTTTTTATATGGAGATTTGTTAAGGACAATGTTCACCGGGTATATACTCCAAAGGGCTCAGGTTTCCCGGTGTGGTTACCCATACTCATTCTTTTATACAAGTGTGGCTTTCTTAAAGAGAGCGGGTAGAATTCTTTTATACTCATTCTTGTCATGAGGTGTGAACAATTAGGGTTTCCCTAATGTGTCCTCATGCGGTTTTCCGTGCTCATGGTTCCCAGAAGACCAGAGACCTTCAACATGTTTCCCCCTTTTTTAAGCACAGACATATGATAGTCGTAACAAATAGCTAGCTAAAAATCGATCAATTCAAACCAATATCCATCATCGTCTCAATATTCTACTAAGACTAAGAATCCACTCATTTGTTCCCCATACTTTTACGATCAACCAAGTTTCAAAACAAGACTCAAGGTAAATCAATCAAGTGACTTCAAATCACATCTCATCACTAAAGCATGTTATGACTCGATTTACATCACAAGATATCAAGTCTAAATTTCTCAAGATCAATCAAAGTTAAGTGACAAGATATTATCCAAGACTAGAACAAAAACGAATGCATGCAAATAAAGGACATAAAATAAAAAAACACCCCTCCATCTCCCTAATAATTAAGTAATGTCCACATTGCAGAAAGTAAGGAACTAGAGAGTAGGGTAATAAAAACGTCCATGTGGTGCTGCATTCGGTGCCGAATAAGGCAAGAAAAACATGAAAGGGAAACTAAGAACGTGGAAATAAAAAGATTAGCCAAACACACACTGACACAAAAGAAAAAGGAAGCAGTAAATGTACCTTAACAGTGAGACAAAGACTCATTGTTGGTTAGGAGGTGGGCCACAAAAATTCTAGGCTAACCACTGTTGTTACATCTCGCATAGGAGCCTGTTCTACTCCTACATCATCTTTTTGTGTGCCTCCCACTGCGCGCGTTGATCATTGATCTGCCGAGACTGCTCGTCCAATAGGGCGTTGTGGTGTCGGAATCTGGTACCCATGGCTCCAAATCTGGAGTCCAGGCAAGCATCCACGTTGTCGAAGAGAGCGTCATGGGTGTTGAGGCGGGAATCAATGTTACTCAAGAACTACCCCCATTGGGTACCCCACAGAGACTGAGAACCCCACTGGGTGGAGGATGATCCTCCTATAGTGTCGGCTGTGTCATATCCCATACATGCGAGATCGGCTTCCTCCTCAGACCGAGCCTCCTCGGATTGAGCCTCCTCATTGGCTTCCATCTGCTCGTCCTCATTGTCGTCCTCGTCCCGGCCTTGATCATGAGATGATCCAGTTCTGCCTGCTCGGGAAGAAACCTGAGCATTCAAGTTTTTTTGAACACAATGTCATCTCTCTTGAGGGACCAGTTCAGACTGAGAGAGGCCAAAAGGTGTTCCTCACAACTCGTTCAAATCTATCCTCTTGAAATGAACATAGTGGTTGTACGGCGGGGTGATTCCATCGGTTCGGATGAGCTCGATGGATGGTGACTGATGTGGCAATCTGTATGAGTACCGGGTGGCACTGTTCACGAATTTGGATGGATTAGAGCGTCTCGAAAATGAATGATGTCCGGAAAATCTTTGTTTCTTGATCGCAAAGTGGAGTATAAAACATTCTAATGTGTTGATTTTGTTCGCCTGCTCGTTTCTAGAGATGCAGTATGCAAGGAACTTGTGAAGGAATCCAACAGCGGGGTCTCGGAGGAATCCATAGGGATACCTCCCGACACCTAGTTGTGAAAACCTGTCAACTCAAACAAAATTTCGTTCGCGTTAAACTCCGGAGGCACTCGATGGTGCCCCGTAGTATGGAATCTAAAAATAGTCTTCATCATGATGTTAGTTACAATATAAAATTTTCCTAAGTAGAGGAATGTGGTCAAAAAATTTAATCCCTAGTGGTGTAAAATCATCTACTTCACTTCGTGCATATCGGTCAAGCCCAATGTTTTTCAATAATTTATTCACTCTCAATGCAATTCCTAAGTTTACTAGCAATTGTCAATCTAGACAACGGGGAATGGAATGTTTCTTTAGTGAATACCTTCGTTCGAGTTGTAGATTGAAAATGGTGCTCCGAAGCTTGAGAGATTGTCTTAAATGGGATCAAATTCCTCCTCGATTTCATTTTGACGATTTGATTCCCAAAATTTAGGAATTTTTTGATTGTTTTCTCCCCATTTGGTATTTTGATAAACACTTGGTGGGCAAGAAAGGGTTTGGAGGGAAATTTGGGGATTTGGGTGTTGAAGTGGTTGAATTGGATTTTTGTTTGGATGGAATGAAAGAGGAGGTGTGGGAGATGAAGAAATTGAAGTATTGGGTGGTGAGGGTGAGGATTGATAGACTAATTGGGAGATGAATTAGAAAGGAGGGTTAGGGTTTAGAAGAGTTTGGAAGAAGGAGATGAAGAATGGGGAGGGGGTGGGGGGGGGGGGGGGGGGGCATGTAATGGGTTTAAATGGTGAAAATAGATGAAGGATATGTGGGTAAGTCAGCGACCGTGTATGGTCAGTAGCCATTGAGAATGGCTTTCTATATTTTGGCAAGGGAGTCAGCGAGGGGGGACAGAGGCATGGGTTTAGCAGCTGCTGCAAATCAGCGACTGCTGGCTCGAGCGTTTGGTTGAGCACGAGCTCGTGCTAGCGCCAACGACCGTTGTGAGATCCGCGTCCGCTGAGTGGCACTTGCAGTGTTCAATTCGCAGCAACAGGTCATCCAGCGCGGACTTTCACCCGACGTTCACCTGCCCTCTCGGCTCTCATTGCACTAATTTCGAGATTTTTCTTTATTTGGTACTTCCTTCAGTTTTGTTTTTCTAATATTGGTAACACCTACAAAATGGGAAGAAAAATGAGATAAAAAGGAAAAAAGAGCAAAAATAAAGCATAAAAAATGCCTCCTACGAAGCGCTTCTTTTACGTCACTAGCTTGAAAAAACCGTTCAATTCATTTAGGGATCGAAAATGGGTATCGACTCCACAACTTCAGGCTTGGAGTCTCCTTTGATATATGGTTTAACCCAATGTCCATTTATTCGAAATGAGTCCTCTCTTTCGTAGATATATAATTCGATAGCTCAGGACGTTAAGATGTCTTTGATCACGAATGGACCACTACATCGAGATTTTAGCATGCCCGAAAATAAGCGAAGCAAGGAGTGAAAAAGGAGGACTTTCATTCTTGGTTTCAACTCTTTGTGTACTATCTGCCGATCGTGGATCCTCTTCACTTTATCCTTATAGATCCTAAGATTTTTGTATGCCTCGTTTCTGAGCTCGTCTATGCGTTAGTGGGTCGTACGATGCTGATTTGATTTCCCAATATGCCTTGTGCTCTATTTTGACTAGCAAGCGGCACACATTTCCATAGACGGTATAGGCTCTTCCCTAAAATATTTTTGAAGGTAGTCCTATATGCCCATAAGGCATCGTTAAGCTTCACTGCCCAATCCTTACGGGATGGTTTAATGGCTTTCTTCAGAATGACCTTCATTTGCCAATTGCTTGTTTTTGCCTGCCATGAGGTCTGTGGGTGATACAGAGTAGAGACCTTATGGGTGATTCCGTTCTTCTTCATTACTCTTTCGAAGAGTTTGTTGCAGAAGTGTTTTTCTCCATTGCTAATAATGGCTCGAGGGAATCCAAGCCTGCACAAGATGTTTTTCTGCACAAACTTGAATACAATATTAGCGTCACAGTTCTTCGTAGGGGATGGCTTCAACCCACTTGGATACATAATCAACAGCTAATAAAATATACTCATAGCCAAAAGACTTAGGAAATGGGCTCATAAAATCTATACCCCACACATCGAATATTTCGACTATTAAAATATTTTGGAGGGGCATTTCATTCCTGCGGCTAATTGATCCGACTCGTTGGCATCAATCACATGCCAAATAAAATGTTTGAGCATCATTGAAAAGAGTTGGCCAAAATAACCCACTTTGCAGCACCTTGTGTGCCATTTTCCGTCCTCCAAAATGGCCTCCACATGGGGATTCATGACAAAAGCAGATCATGGTTTCTTACTCGAAATCTGGAATACAACGTCGGATTACACTATCTTTACCGAGCTTAAAAAGATAAGGCTCCTCCCAAAAGTATTGCCTGCAAACATGAAGAAATCTTTTCTCAACTTGGGATGTTAAACGGGGCCTAAGCATGCCAAATAATTAATAATATCGGCATACCAATGAATAATCTCAGTTTCATAAATATTCCCATATGGAAAATGGTCAGATACACAAGTTTGATTCACATATGAAGATGAATTCTTAAGGCGAGAAAGATGATCGGACACAAAGTTCTCACTCACTTTCCTATCTTTAATATCAACATCAAATTCTTGTAGAAATATAACTCATCTAATTAGTTTAGACTTAACTTGGGGCTTAGTCAATAAGTATATCAGGGCAGCGTGGTAACTGAATAATCACCTTAGATCCTAGAATATAAAAACGAAACTTATATAAGGTAATGATCACAACAAACATATCTTTTTATGTAGTGGTGTAATTTACTTGAGCCGAATTCAAAGTTAAACTAACATTGTAAACCACACGAAGCATATTATCCAATTGTTGCCCCAAAATAGCCCCGACCGCAAAATTAGAGGCATCCCACATGATTTCAAAAGGAAGGGAATTATTTGGACCGATCACAATGAGAGCAAAGATCAACTTTTCTTTTGATAAATTAAAAGCGTTTAAGCAAGATTCATCAAAATTAAATGGGACATCTTGAGCTACTATGTGACATATGGGTTGACAAATTTTAGAAAAATCTTTAATGAAACGTCAGTAGAAACCTGCGTGACCTAAGAAACTTTTAATTCCTTTGACATCGTTTGGAGGGGTTAATTTTTCAATCACCTCAATTTTTGCCTTATCAACTTCTATACCCTTACTAGAAACACTATGACCAAGCACAATGCCACTTTTAACCATAAAATGATTTTTTTTCCCAACTCAAAGTAAGACTACTTTCAACACATCTTTTCAGCACTTTTTCAATCTTAAAAAATCATTCATTAAAAGACGATCCAAACACGGAGAAATCATCCATGAAAATCTTGACAAAGTCTCATATCATTTTTGAGAAAATATACATCATGCATTTTGAAAAGTACCTGGTGCATTGTAGAGTCCAAAAGACATCCTCCTATAGGTATATGTGTCAAAATGACTCGTGAATGCCGTCTTAGCATGATCATTCGGTGCGATAGCGATCTGGTAATACCCTGAAAAACCATCAATGAAACAATAAAAATCATTTCCAAAAAATCTATCTAACATTTGATCGATAAAAGGAAGAGGCAAGTGGTCCTTTTTTGTGGTTGCCTTTAATTTTCGATAGTGGCTGCACATCTGCCACCCCTTGACTGGTCGATAACGTACAAGCTCCAGCTTTTCATTTAGGACCACCGTAGTTCCTCCTTTCTTGGGCACCACATGCACCGGGCTGACCCACTCACTCTCTGCAATGAGATAAATAATCATCTTCGCCAACAACTTGAATATCATTTTTAGGACTACCTCCATCAGAACTAGATTGAGTCTCCGTTGACTATCTCGTTTCGGAGTGGTGCCTTCCTCATGATTGATGTCATGCATTCATGTTGTCGGGCTGATTCCTCGAATATCCGCCAAGCCCCATCCAAAGGCGAGTTTGTGCCTCTTAAGCACCAGAAGTAGCTGATTTTCATATTCTTTCGACAGCTCGGACGAAATGATCACCGGCTTGTTCTCTTCTTCCTCCAAAAAGACATACTTTAAATGCGCAAGGAGCTTCTTGAGCTCCAATTTCTCGGAGTTGGGCTTCTCTGTGGGCGTCTCGTGAGCATTGATTTTCTCATCAATTTCCTATACTAACACTTCTTCACTAGTAAATTCCTACAAGAAAGAACTCTCCGCCAAGGAAACAATAGTTTCTATGTAACAACAATCATCAATAAAATTAACAGAAGATATAGTACGACTCCTATCAGTGGAGAAAGACACTTCTTCTCCTAAAAGAGACATTTTGATCATGTCATTTTTAACATCTATTAGGGTAGTAGTAGTTGACGGAGCTCAGTCGTTATCACTCCGATCAACATAAATTTATAATACATTTTGATGCGTTCCGGGCAAGCACAGGGTCGATCCCACAGGGAGTTGGTGGATTCCTCTCTCGATGTCACAATTTGGGTTTTGAGTCGATAATCAAGCAGAAAGTAAAGTGCTGAAATATAAATAACTAAAAAGAAACAACAAAGATAGTTAAATAAGAAATCAACTTGACTTGGGTTAGAATCCTTGAGTCTTGACTTATGTCTTGATCATCGGTGCAAAGTTATTCGTTGTACTAGCATGTCATTGGTTAAAGGAGAGTGTTAGAATGGGGTTTTACTCCTACCACCCAAATGCATCACACAGGCGACCCCCTTTTTAATCGTCACGTAGTCACCTAAGCCTTGCCCATCATACTTTTTCAGCCTAGAAGGTAAGGGCTACTCACTCCCTTATCCCCCTTGCCCAAGATTGCTCCTGGACCAAGCCTACTCCATCATACTCAAATAGACATTAGTGGGACTGCGCAACCATTGGCACACAATCTCATACGCTCGTCCCATGACATTCCCACCTACATCACCATGTTGATCCCTCTGACTGGCAAGCAGAGAGTCGCTAACGCTTGGAGTTTCCAGTTCACAGTTGTAACCTGATCTTGCCCAAGACTGCTACTGGCCAGACAACATCGAGGACTTGATCAAGTTGTATAGGATTCAAATCGAGTGCTTTAAGAACATGCCAATACAACTATAAGTGCATTTAGACCTCTTAAGACGTTATAAGTTTTAACTCAATTCATCTTTCTCAAGCCAAGTTAATAAACCTAGCTATTCATACTGAAAGTAAAGAACACAAAGTAAATAAACAAAAGCATAATTATATTGAAATACATAATTAAAGTGTTACCAAAAGATCCTCTTGCTAGGACCAACCCTGGGCAAGGCCAAAAGAATTAACAAAAATTAAATAGATTGTTTGCCTGTAGGACTTGTTTCTTCCTCCCAATCACTCATCAGAATAAGGCCTAAACTAAGAGAAAGAGCAGTTGGACGTCGTCCCTCCCCCTCGATTGCATGTGTCTCTAATTCATTGCGGGGGTATATATAGTTCTTTGTGGGCTTGGGCTTTATGGTAGAGTGGCTAGGTTTCACGACCAGACTTTCCTTCCCCGGTGAGATCTTCCACGTAAAGGAGATACTTTCAATCCTCCAAATATTCGGTGGAAGGAAAGGGAAGATGTTTTCCTTTTTTCGCGAAGGAAAGAAATCTTGAGAGAATCCCAACTCCTTGCCCGTTGTCTTCTGCGCTCTCTGCCGCTTCCATCTTCCTCCTCATCTGCAGTGTGATCTCGAGCGGTACCTTGCCTTGAGCTTTAGATTGCCCAACATGCTCCGTGCGCAAACTTGCCTCTTTCTTGAGATGACCTGCAGCTTTGACCTCTGTCCTGCCAACCTAGACTCGTGTCCTCCCACGCATAAAACAAGACACAAAATAAAGGAAAATGACTCAATCTAGACCTAAGACAAGACGTAAAAGAGCACAAAAAAATAGGCTTGTCACACTCACACACTTTAAGCATGATTGTCCTCAAGCGTGTAAGTACAACTTGGCCAAAAAGAAAGGGAAAATAAAAGACTCAAATGCCAACACACCAACACACATGTATCAAAAGCTGTCAAGGCAGATAGGGAGTTAGAGCATAATTCAAGCAATGTTCTCAAGCAGTCAAGTGAGCATAGAGATGTTTCCTTACCCGCTTAGCACTCTGTGTTTAGGCTAAGTGTTTACGCTCGACAACTTTTTTGATTAAGAAAAGTCCCATAGGCTTGCCTGCCTTCTACATGTCTCAACCCAATTAGCCTAGTCAAAGCATCTATCATTAGGTCTTCATGGGTTGTAACGTAGCTTTGGAAAATGGTTGGAAAAATTTGGGAACTGGGCTAAGGTCGGTATGAACTATAGTCTTGGGTGGGTCATTCCTTGACTAGAGAGCACACTTAAAATTCTCCCGGGCCCTAGCACACTTATTCATGGTGTGTATATTTTTTGGATTTTATTCTTATTTTTCTACCCCTTTCTTTTTTCTAAACTCCTCCCGTGTTTATTTATTTTATTTTTTTTGGATTTTGGTTTTCGAGCTGCCCTGCTGGAAGCCAGGGTAGCCATTCGGGGGGGGGGGGGGGTGAGTCTTTCTCTTTCTCCTTGCTCCATGGGTTTTTATTTATGCCCTATGTTCATCCCGACCAGTGTAGGCCTTATTGGGGTTTTAAATATGTGGGTGAGGCAAAAAGAATTATTAAGGCTAAAAAAAGTGGTTAGTAAGGGTATATGAATTATGGTGGGAATTTTTAGGCTCTGGGCTTATGAACAAAAAGTGTCTAAATGATCTAGAGACTTGACCAGGGCTACAGGGTCTTGACCAAGAAAACATGCAAGTTCTAGGACTAATCAAACCAAACAGTTGTATTAACACACAGAAAAGAAACATACTAAGTAGATGTATATGGTAATGAAGGTTCACAAATTTCACAAGGTATACATGCTCACATGACTGCCTTTTTCGTCATACCTAACTATCATAGAACATGTTTGAACTATATATCAAAACTCCTACGCCTATCATGCTCAAGACACATATACATACGACATGCTGGCAAGACTCTAAACAAGAAAACAAAAAAAGACTGAATCTCTAACCTAAACAGACGTGAGAGCCCTTCCCACTCACACACTTTTCTCAAGGCAAAGTGCTAGAGCAGTCAAGGCTCCCTAATCAAGACTCTAACTAAAACAAGACAAAAACAGAAAACAAGAAAATAAAAACAAAAACTAAAACCTAAAAAAAAAACTAAAAACAAAGGGAGGACTTAGTTAAGGGTGAGCGGGGTGATACCTGAAACCTAAGTGCTCGAAGTAGGCTAGCTGGGCTTCATGCATTTGCTAGACTGTCTTGTTGATGCGGCTGAGGTAGGTGATCAACTCCTCCGTCGGTGGTTCAGGTGAAGGGGATCTTGCTGTCTTGACTGTGCTCTTCGTGGGGTAAACCAACAGCTTCTCAATGGGATCTTCAAAAATGCGGAGTTCTCCTTCAACATTCTCCTCGATGGTAAACATGCGGGTCAAGGTGGCCATGTCAAAGTGGTCTTCTCGCTCCAGGAATCCTTCATAGTTTGGCTTGAGCAAGCCAAACTGCTTCCGGATCAATGTTGGCATGTGGGATAAAGAGAGTCTCTACTGGGGCTTGGCCAAGATGTTGCAGATGTGATTGCTACGAACGAGGAAAACCTGAGCATTTGCTTTTTCTCCATGGCCCAGAGTATGAATAGCTCATTCTCTTGGACACGGTGTTACTGATGTCCTTCTTGTCAAAGAGGTTTATAGCCAAGATGCGGTGACACATCTTGACCGCTGGGTCCACCAAGGCAAATGACTTCGACTCGCTTCCCTTAAAGTTCTTCGTCCTGGCAAGGCCCTCCCACATGCGGTTCCACTGCTCCTTTGGTGCATTGGGCACCACCTGGATCGTTGTCTTGTACTCTGGGTTAAACTTCTCCCTAAAATCAATCATGCCCAAAATTACATCTAGGTCTTCCACTGCCACCTTCTACTGCTTGCCGAGTAATGAGAATTCCATCACGCTGGGGATTCCTCTCATTTCCACGTCAATCTTAACACTCTCGAAAACCTCCCTGACCAAGTCACCATATGTGGTTGTTTCCCAGTCAAGGAATTTCTCTCATGATATTGCTTTGAACCTCTCTCTGAATTGCTCCTCTACTCCAATTGCTTCAAGATCTCGAAATCAATGGTTTTTGGGACCACGATTTCTCTCCCTTCCATATCCGTTGTCTTGGCCTCAACATTTCTGGCCCTTGTCATCCTCACGGGTGTTGTCTTTTCCTTCTGCGCTTGCGTGGGGTCTTTTCCTCGAATGAAATCTCCTTAGTCTCATCCTCTTGCGCCTTGCTGGAGCTTCCTTTCTGACTTGCCTCCTTCGGTTGGTAGACCTCCATCTCATCTGCTTTCTCCTGTTCTGTCGCTTTATCCTCCTCTTCGTCTTCTTCCTTGGCATCCGCTTCCTCTTGCTCTTCTTCTTAAGCCTCTTTGGGTGGTAAGGCGCTTTGCTCTGTTCCTGGGGGTAGATATTTTGGGTGCCTCCACCACTGGAGTCTCTGGTGTCTCCATGGCTGCAGCTCCTTGGGTAGTGTCTTCGGGTGGTGTTTGTGTCTCGGTCGCGGTGGAGGATGGTTGGCTGCTAGCTCCGAGCTTCTTCTTTGCGGGAATCTTCTTACGCACCATGGTGGTTTTTGACTCTTCATCGAGTGTTAAATCAACAAAGCCGTTGGTAGCAGTTTTTCTAAGCTTGTTTTTCGAGTGGGTAAATACCATGCAAGGTGAGTTGTAGAGAGATTAGGTTAAGAGGGGAAGAGTAGTGTGGATATGGTGAGTATGTTAGTTTTTCAAACTGGAGAAAGTTAGGGTATTTGTTGTGATGAAGGTAAGTGTGGGAATGATGAGGATGATAGAGGTTAAGGGATTAATTGTGTGTTGCAAATTGGAAAGGTGAGGGTGGTGGGTGGTTGTAACGTCCGAGAGAGAAGGGAGTGGGTAGTGGTGGTTATAGGGGGTAGGTTTGCAGGCGGTAGGCACTTGATTGCCCGGACTAACACGCTAACGTGGGGGCCATTTACTTTTCAGTGAAAACATTTTCCGCGACGCTCCATCTTCTCATTTCTCGATGCCTCTCATGCACAAGATATAAAGCTAGGGTTTGATTGGGCAAGAAAATTTCTTCCCCTGAATTAGTCAAGAGGGGTCTCAAGTTAGGAGCCTTATTTTCCTCCACTCACACACTTTGCTTGAGGCAAATAGCTAAAATGGGTCAATTAGGCTCCTGGGCCAAAAAAAAATGATAAATAAGAAAAACGAAAAGCGATAAATATACCAGGTTGCCTCCTGGTCAGCGCCTTGATTTAACGTCGTTGACATCGACGTAGTGCTGCTTCTTGATCAAGCTTTGTTGGTCCCGAAAGAGTAAGGTTTGGTGTATGGGGGGGGAGGGGGGGGAATACACCAAATGCAAACTTTTTAGTTTACTTGACTAATTTCTTAAAGAGTTTAAGCTTTCTGTAGGCAGATTGCTTAGTTGTGACAAACCAGATCGATCTTATTCTGTCCAGACAGAAACTCTCTGGTGAATAACACTGGGCAGAGATCAAGAGTAATCTTGTTCCCTAATAGAGCGTTGTGTGCGGAATATGGTGGACTTAGTTGGTGCTCTTGTTTAGAAAACCTTTGTAAATCTTAACCGAATATTTAGCAGATTGATAAGAATGCAGATTGAATGGATGTGATGGTTAGTGAATAAAACAACTGAAATTTGAAATGCAGAAAATAAATAACATAGTTGTTTTTACGTGGTTCAGGAAACCCCCTACGTCCACGGTCCAATCCAATCTGGATTATATATCCACTACTAGGATACTCTTCTTATTTATACTCGCTAAGAATGAGCCACAAGTTTCAAGTACAATCTGTTTGAAACTTATGCACGAATAATGGTCGTGTCCCTTTACAACTAACATAAAACTACTGGAACTGGATCTCTTCACGTCAATTCACTAGAAAACTACTAGCTAGCGAAGATCTCATTCTTCTTCTCGATAAGACATACTTGAATCGAGTTGGTGTGATTTCGATCACGAACGGCTTAGAACACGATCTGGTGAGAATTTGAAATTCAAACCATTGGGCTTGATTGGTTTGGAGTAAATGTGATTTACCAATTAAGGATTGTGAATCCCTAAATTATCTCCTCTTGCCTTTGGACAGCAGATCGTTGATAGGTACTACTTTCCTTCTTCGCGTGTAGATTCATTCTCCTTCCATCTTGGTAAATTCGAATGATGTGGCAATGAGTTTGGGACTCTTCATCAGTTAATCTGGTCAAATAAGCGATTGCCAATTAACTGGTGTGTGATCTGATATCATCTGGTTCATCCTCAAATTACGTTCTGGTCACACCAGATTGATATCGATCTGGTCAGCAGTCGATCTGGTCTCCAAGGAATATGCTCCAAAGCATGGTAGAATCTTTTGTGAATGTTTAGATAAGGATAGATCGAGTGACCATCTGATAGATCATCTGCTTGCTTCAATCTGTTGTTGATCTGGTCTACGAATGAAAGAAAACATAATGGCTTCTATATGATGAGATCCTTTACATGTCAGGTCATTTTCTAATCTGAACTAAGATCGTGTTCCCTATCAAATTCACCTTATATTACAGTGATCTGGTACATGTAGAACATATTAAGATCTAGCAAGACAGAGTGTACTTTAAGTGTGTTTCGAGAGTACATCATCAAAACTAAAATATTATGGGGATCCCAACAATTTCCCCCTTTTTGATGATGTCGAAACCACACTTTACAATATAACCCTAGATAAAACATTTAAGAGTGATCTGGTTTTAAATAACCAGAAGGGTTAGCAGATTGTTATTAAAATTTATAACAATCAAAAGCAATAAAGTTGATTCTGGACAGTGAGACTTTGTCTTCAGAAAATCTACATGTATATATATATATATATATATATATATATATATATATATATGTTGAGAACAGGTGGATTACAAGGAAAAATCAAAAGGCATAGCAGACAGACATGAAATGGATAAGAAATATAAGAAATTTAAGAAAACCATCTGGCAGATCCTCCTTTCTTCATTTTCTCTCGCTGAGCGTCAGAGATGAGCTGTATGCTTTCGTAGATTCCATCTCTCACCCTGGCATAGTTAGAATCATGGTTATCAATCTTGTAACCTTTGATCTTAGCCAACTGGTTGATGTAGTTCAAGATGTATGTCTTATCCGGTATGTTGCTCCCTGGAATCATTGGACATGCCATATACTCCTTTGCAGGTGCCTTCATTTGAATTTTAGCATCTGTGGCAGCCAATCTGATCCTATGTATCAGCTCTTTGTCTCCAAAATTGTCCATGTATCTGATGAAATCTTCATCTGGTGTGCACTCTGAGTAGATAGGTTCCTTTAGAAAGTACATATTCATTATAAATCCTTGCTTGACTAGCTCCCAGTCCTTCTGGTCACCCTCTAGTACCCAAATGTCCTTGGGTGTCTTCTTCTGGAGAGAGAGATTCCACGCAGTGAAGACTTTCTTCTTCTTTTTCTTGGACTATGTAGTGCACTGTGATGACTGTTAATGAGAACGTTCTGATGAGGGCGGTGAGGAGAAGTTCGTCTGGTAAGATTTTTCTTTTGCTTCTTGTGCAGCTAGCTACTTCTCATGTTCTGCCTGATCTTTATAGAATTGTGCCCGGAAGATTGGGTCACAAGCTTGCTCTCTGCTCACTCCAAACAGCAGCAGCTCTGCTATCTGGTCTCCTTCATCGATAGGCTTTTTGCCTTTGTCATGAGCAGCAGCTTGTTGTTGTTGGTGGTGCTTTTGTTGTTGAGCTGGTTCGATGGTAGGATCAGCCTTTGGAGGTGTTGTGGGCTTCTCCTTGGTTGGTTGAACAGGGGCTTCTCCTTGTTCTGGTTGTTGGTGTTCTGTTGTATCTTTTCCTTTTCTCTGACCATCTCCTCTTCCTCCTCCTTTGTCTGACTTAGACTTTTCCCCCTTTTCGACATCATCAAAGATAGTCTTGATGAGTGTATGAAGGGAGTCTATTTCTACCTTCATGGTCTCCATCTTCTCTTCTGCATCTGCCTTGAAGCCTAGCAAAAAGTTAACAGTCTGGTCCGTTGCATCAAGTTTCTTTTCCAGGCGACTGTTCATGGTGGAGAGAGTGGCATCGTAGGTAGTCTATAAATTTTCCACTTTGGTTAATCGCGTGTTCTGGTGCTCATATTCTGTTGGGTTGGGGTTGAGCAGATCATCCAGAACACTGACTTAGTTGGCCTTCATGATTTCCACAAACTTCTCCTTCTCAAAGGCATCAAGTTTGGCATGGATATAGATTGCGGTGGCCTCTTTCACTTCTGCAGTGATGGTGGCAGTTTTACTCTTCACAACAAGGTCAATGCTTTTCTGTCTGCTTGGAAAGCATATCAGTGACCAGAGCTTGAACAGTCTGAGTTTGCTTTTTCACGGTCTCTAGCCTTAGTGCTGTCTTTTCTTGAACTCCTTCAGCAGCTGTGCGGTCGTCATCGATTTTCTTGTCAAGCTCCTTCCTTAGGGTTCTTAGCTTTCTGCGCAAATCAAGGTCCATGTCATTGACATAGTCCTTATGATGCTGATTAAAATCAGTAAGGATCTGTGTTGCTCTCTCTTCTAGGGCGTTGTAGGTATCATTCATGTGATCTTCAACTCTGAGAGTGATCAAGTTGTCGATCTGGTAGTTGTTGAAGGATTTGGTCTCCCTTTCCAAAACCTCTTCAAGATTATAAAATGTAACATTCTTCTTCAGTTTCTGAGCGATCCCAGGGGTGTAGAGCTCATTGGTGGGTTCTCCATCAATAGATTGGCCCACAGGTTCTTCATCTACTGGATCTAGATGAATAACAAGGATCTTCTTCTTTTGCTTCTTTGATGATTCCTCCGCTTATTTGTGTTGATCTGGTATAGCCTCTGTGGTTTGTTGTTCTGGTGGTACTTTCTCAGTCTGGTCTCCTCCCATCTCCACATCGTGATCAGGTTCATCGTCTGATCCACGGACACTTGTGTAAAAGTCCATTCTATCAGTATAGAATGACTCGAGGTCGAGCTGTAGCAGCTTGGCTTCATGTTTCATCATAGCCAATATAAGTTGGTGGTATTCTCTACGAACCTCGCTAACAGTACTTGCTTGTAGTAAGCTCAGCAAGGTGGCTTCTTCCTTTTTCAGCTCTTCCATGGATTTGGTCTGGAGCAGAGCGTCGAAAATGTAGTACTCGATGTCTTTAACCAGCAAGTAGAACTTAACTCTCTTGGTTGCTCCAAGACTTTCTGGAAGCATGTGAATGCCTGGAAAGTCTTGAATCACCAAGTGGTCTGCTTCACTTTCCAGCAAGTGAATGACTCCTCACTTTTTGCCTGCCTCTTTTTCTCCGCCTCTTCATCAACCTCTTCATCCTCTTCTTCATCTTCCTCACTAATTCTCTGCATCCTGTCAGTTGAGGGTGTTGATGTTCGGGCAGGTGAGAAGTCTCTATCCTGGTTGGGATTGAAGCTGGATTCTGGTTCAACAAATTTTGGCTCCTTAGTGTGTGGAGGAATGGGACTGTCTGGTTGTTGAGCCTCCTCAGCTTGTTGTGGGCTGACTCGATCTGGTGGAGGAATTTCTTGTTCTGGGTGGTGAGTATCAGTTTCTTGTGGTGCTTCTTTGGTGGGTGATGACTCATGTACTTTCCTCAGTCTTCGCCTTTTCTTCTTTGGCTGGTGAGTTGTAGAGGTGTCTGTATCAATGGAACTTGTTCTCTTGGCAGGTGGTTTACGTGGGGCTTTCTTCGTTTGCACCTTTTGCCTTGGTGCCTTCTCTTTCTGTTTGTCCACTACTCTGATTGGTGGTATCCAGATTAGGTTTGAACCACCCATTTCCAGTAGTGCAGCATGGTGCACTTCGTCAGTAACCTTGTTAAACAAGACAGGTGTAAGTCACAAGGACATCTCTATTTGGTGCTGGTCTTTAGGAATTGTAAATCTAGTGTTGAACTCCATGGAATCCTCTCACACCTTCTGCTTGAAGAACTTTTCTACCATGAAGCTAATCTTGGTAGAATGCCTCAGATGTCTTCTCACCTCCATAGAGACACCATTCCCTCCAGTGTCCTTGGTGTATTTCACGAGCTTGGCCTCCTTTGCCAATAGGTCAAATAAAATTCTACTCCAGTTGACTTTTAGATTAAGAACAATAGCAGTGAGAATCCTGAACTTCTCTGGAGTCACTTGATCGTAGGATCCACTGTGGGTAAGAAAAATGCATTGCACGAACTCAAATACCAGCTTGTAGCCTGGTTGGAGCAGTGACCTCTGGAACATTCTTCCCATGTGAGTCATGGGAATCACCATAACCATGTCCACTGCTTCCTAGAGCTGATCATAGGTGATTTCATCAAGAGTCAAACCTTCATCCTTCAGACGATATGCTTGATTGATCATGGCGATGATGTTGTAGGTAGTTTTGCTCGTCCTATCACCAATGGGCATCAACGCATTGGCCTCATTGCCTTCCTTATCATCTTTCTACATCAGGTAGAATGTGGCAGCTTGTTTGGCCAGATACATAGTCGGATGAGAAGTAACAATGTTGTGAAATCCTTTGCAGCGCTTAACCATGGCGAAAATTTCTTCCAGTTTGCGAAAACCGTGAGTTTCAAAAACAGCAAACAGTTCAGGAGAAAGAAATTTTTGAACCTCAGCGACATGTTGCAAAAATAGGGAAGTTTGTGGTGCCATTGGTTTTGAAGATTGATGAAAGCTTGCGAGAGAAAGGTTTGAGAAATCTGGGAAAAACTTAAAGTTCTTAAGGAGGAGTAGTGCGCAGTGAATTAAGAGTGTAAGGTGAACAGTTTAATGCACGTACAACACATATATATAAGAAAACAATCAACGGCCAGGATTAAAATGATAAGAAATTTAAGGTTGGATGAAATTCTCCCTTTTTAGGTTTTCCCGCTTCAACTTTTCCTTTCGCCGCCTTGTGTTGCGTTTGATACACTCGCTTGATCCTAAGGTTGTAGGATGGAGCATGTAAATCTTCCTATCCACTGCAACTTTCTTTATTCTCCTTATGACAGAGATTTCCTCGATCACAGTTCCCAAAACTGTACTAATCATCACAATTATGGAAGATTTAGCAAATCAATGTCAGAAAATAACTTTATAGGCTATAGTTAGGGCGGTAATTAGTGTTAGAAAAAGCTTCTAATTTCCAAGTTCCCCCTTGACTAAGTAATTATTATTGGAAAATTAATTTCCACGTGGCATAGCTGTATTCTGTCACATTCTCACACGTGTTAACAATAACAATCTGGTATTGTTTGGTCAACATTGTTTAAGTTCTGCTTCAATCCGGTACAATCTTCTCCTAGCACTTTTCGTCGTCTGGTTCTCATGAGTTGATCTGATTCTAGTTCGGTTGATTATCAATCTGGTGGACAATATGGTCCTCATAATCTCAACGATGATATATTAATATGTTTTTATAAACTATCGCAGCTGATGATCTATTTTCCATCGATCTGCTACACGATCTGGCTTCATTGATCTGGTATCAACTTGATTCTTTCATCTAAATTTAACAATCCTAGTTTCCCACATAGCATCTTGAATCTTTCTTCTGGCAGTGCTTTTGTCAAAATATCGGCACGTTGCACATCTGTATGTATCTTCTCGATCTGGATGTGTTTCCTCTCTACATGATCTCGAATGAAGTGATGTCTTACATCAACATGCTTGCATCTTGTGTGAAGTACTGGATTCTGTGTTATGGAGATAGCACTTGAGCTGTCACAGAATATAGGTATCTCCTTGACATCGATCTCGTAGTCCTTTAGTTGCTGCTTCAACCAAAGTATCTATGCACAACAGCTTCCAGCGGCCATATATTCTGCTTCAGTTGTTGATGTAGCCACAGATGTTTGTTTCTTTGAAAACCAGGAAATTAACTTGTTTCCAAGAAATTGGCACGTTCCAGATGTAGACTTTCTGTCCAGTTTGCATCCAACATAATCTGAATCAGAATAGCCTGTTAACTCAAAGTTGTCCTCACATGGATACCATAATCCAATATGTGTTGTTCCTTTAAGATATCTTAATATCTTCTTAGCTGCTTCCATATGGGACTTCTTAGGGTTGGGCTGGTATCTAGCACACACTCCAACTGCAAAAGTAATGTCACATCGACTTGCAGTTAAGTATAATAGAGAGCCAATGATGCCCCTATACTGAGTTATATTTGTTGATTTCCCTTCTGGGTCTGGATCTATCTTCCCATTGGTCTGCATTGGAATCTTGACAGGTTTGCTATCTTTGACTCCAAATTTGGTGATCAGATCATTGATATATTTTGCTTGATTAACAAAAACACCATCTGGTAACTGCTTCACCTGCAAACCTAGAAAGAAATTCATTTCGCCCATCATGGACATTTGATATTTATTTTTCATAAGTTCAGCAAATTTATCACATAGATAACCAAATTGTGATCCAAATATGATATCATCAACATATATCTGGACTAAAAGGATATGTTCTTTGACTTTCATTATGAATAATGTCTTGTCAACAGAACATCTTCTGAATCCTTATTCTAGCAAGAATATTGATAATGTCTCATACCACGCTCTGGGTGCTTGCTTCAATCCATAAACGGCTTTGGCTAATCTATACACCTTCTGTTCAGGATTACCTTCTTCAAAATCAGATGGTTGTTCTACATACACTTCTTCTTCAAGTAAACCATTAAGAAATGCACTCTTGACATCCATTTGGTACACATTGAATCTCTTGTATGCTACATATGCAAGGAACAGTCTGATTGCTTCCAATCTAGCAACGGGTGCGAATGTCTCATCGAAATCAATGTCTTCTTGTTGACTGTATCCTTTTGCAACTAATCTGGCTTTGACTCTGACAACTTCACCATTTTTATCTCGTTTGTTCTTGAACACCCATTTGACACCTATCACTCCCTGATGTCTTGGTCTATCTACCAGATACCATATTATGTTTCTTTTAAACTCGTTGAGTTCTTCTTGCATAGCAATAACCTAGTCTGCATCTTCTAGTGCTTCATAAGCATCAGATGCTTCAACACGAGATAAGTAGCAGCTTAGTAATGCGCTCTCTCCATGCATTCTTCTGGTCTTCACTTGATATGATGGGTTCCCAACAATCTGTTCTGGGGGATGATGTTCTTGTATCCATCTCCTTCTACTGGACATTTCTTCTTCTAATACCTCAGGTTCTGGTTCTTCTATTGGGTCCTCAAATTCAGGGCGTGCTGTTGAAGATTCTTGGAAATGATTCTCCCTATCTGGTTCCTAAACTTTGGTCTCTTGATTGTTGTTCCAGCTGTTAGTATCTCTGGGGTCTTCAGGTTGATTCTGAGGAGATTCAGCTTCAACCACTTCCACTGGTTCATCAACATCTGGTGAAGTCGATCTGGTTACGTCAAGATTGACGTGATCTGTTCTCCCTTGTTGTGAACTGGTCTCAACAGTCGGTTGAACATCAAACTCACCATCTTCTGTTGTATTCCATATCAAAATGTCTTCTAATAGAATTCCATCTGATCTCTTGGTATTGATCTGGTTATGAACCTATTGATCACCTGCTTCTTTGTATTCAATAATAGTTTCATCAAATACAATATGAGGTGTTACTTCCACAACATGAGTCTTCTTATTGTAAACTCTATAAGCTTTACTAACATCATAATATTCAAGAAATATTCCAGGGTCATCTTTGCTATCAAAGGTTTTCAATTGAAATTTGTCATTGTTATGAATGTAACACATACAACCAAAAGTACGAAAATACTGTATCTTGGGCTTTTTGTTGTTCCAGATCTCGTATGGTGTTTTCCCATGTCTGAGAGTTATCACCGATCTGTTCTGTGAATAACAAACCGTGTAGATGGCTTCTGCCCAAAACTTCTTTGGTAATCTGGTTGCATTCAACATCGTACGAGCTGCTTCTTTTAACGATCTGTTTCATCTCTCAACTACTCCATTTTGTTGAGGTGTTCTTGTAGCAAATGTGTGGTGAGAATTACCCATCTGGTTGTAGTATTCTTCAATCTTCTGGCTTAGAAACTCTGTTCCTCGATCTGTTCTGATTGATACAACAGAGGTTTCCTTTTGCTTGGTGATCTTGTTGAGGAAATTTGTCAGCTTCTCCAATATTTCCTTCTTCTTGAACAGAAAGATAACTCATGTGAATCTTGAGTAATCATCGATAATAACCAGAGTGTACTTTCTTCCATTTATACTTAATGGCTTAATAGCACCAAATAAGTCTAAATATTGTAACTTTAAAACTTTGGTTGATGAGTGGGCCGTTTTGCTGGAGAATGATGATCTGGTCTGCTTCCCAGCTTGACATGCCTCACAAATATGATCTTTGTAGAAAAAGTTCCTTTTGGAACCCAGATTAACTTAGTGTTATGCACACATATGTAGTATGTAATCTTTATTCCAGCATCATCTGTTCTTGATATGGCTTTGTAGATAGATGGGTGATTTCTTTCAATATTATCACAGTTGATCTTCTTCTTATTGGTAGATGATGTTTTGGTAGATGTCTTCTGCTTCTGATTTTTATCTGTCTTGACGTAGTGAGCAGGTTGACCCTTCTTCTGATGGTATCTCTTGTCTACTGTTTCCTTCATCATCATCTTCTAGGGTTGATTCTTCTTATTCTTTAGATCCTTGACTTGATCTGGTATGTTCTTCCTTTCAGCTACGAACTTGGTCTCACTAGTTTTTCCAGTATATCCAAGTCCAGTTGTTCCTCTTCTTTGCATGTCAATGATCATATCAGCTCGTTCTTGACTTTTGTTGATCTTGCTCATGTTTTCCATGGTCTTCTTCAACTTTTCTTCAACTACATCCTTTCTGTTGATCACATCTTTCACCTTGGAATTTAGTGAATATATTTCTACGTCTTTTATCTTGATTTGTTCTCCAAGTCCACTTATTTGAGTAGAGAACTTGGTGTTTGCTTCACTCAAGAACTTCACTTTTTCATTCAGCTTGTCATTCTCTTTTATGACTTCAGAGAATAACTTTTTTATGCTTGTGTAACTCTTGACCATCTCATTGATTTCATCTCATGAGACTTCTGGTTCATCTTCATTTCCTGAATCATAGACAGGTTTATTTGAAGACATGGAGATATGAGAGTTTACCTCGATCTGGTCGAGTCCGTCTTCTAATCCCATGTAACAATCATCTCATTCATCTTCTGTATCTTGCGCATAGAATGCCTCATCATTCTCTGAAGAGCTATCAGACAGATGACTTGAGCTGCTAGAGTCTTCTTCTGCCAGCATTGCCTTGCGTTGAGCTTTAAGATTTCGATCTCTCTTAGCTCTCAGCTCTTCTCTTTGGCTTTTTGATAAATCAGGACAATCTGTCTTGAAATGACCTGTTCTGCCACAACCATAACATGTATAGTCAGTGGAGTTGAATGTTTTACCATTACTCTTTGCTTCTGCTTTGCCATCTGATCGTTCTGGTTCTTTTTTCTTCTGGAATCTACCCTTGTTATCTTTATAGAACCTACGATACTTTCTTGATCTGATCTCCATTTTGTCCATCCTCTTAGGAATTATGGCAAATTCTTTAAGGAGTTTGTCATAACCTTCTCCTTTTGGTGCTACAGTTGGTATTGGTTCATCTGCTTTGCACTTCGCTTTGAACGCTATCTCCTTCTCTTTCTTTGAACTGCTCTCATTCTTCTTGCTTGATGAGTGATCTGGTCCATGAATCCTTTTGATGTCACACTAGTGTACAGCCAGATGGTCAAATAGTGTCTCAACAGATAGATCGTTGAAATCAGCACATAGTGGTTGCATTGCTGAGTATATCTCCCAGCTTGGTGGTAATGCCTTGAGAATTTTGAGATTCTTCTCTTTGTGTGTACTTGTTCTTGTTGAAAGTAGAGACCTCAAGTAACACCTCAATGAATATGTTCTTCATCTGTTCAATGGTTTCACCAGGCTTCATCTTGAATTCATCGAATTTGTTGCACACCAAGGATAACTTGTTCTCGATCATAGCTTCTGACCCTAAGTTGAGTTCTCGCAGTGCTTCCCACATTTCTTTGCATGTATCCAGATCTTGGATCTTGGCCAGATGGACTCCCTTAACAGTGTTGGAGATAATTCCTTTGGCAAAGTCATCTAGATTTGTTTCACGTCGTTCTTCAGAAGTATACATTCTGGGATCCTTGATCATATATTCTTTGACTGGGCCAATTTATGTAATTCGAGTCTTCTCTTCTTGAATCACCAATGGTCCTTACTCTATCACTTTCCACATCAGACAGTGATGAGCTTTTAGACACATCTTGATTCTGAAACTCCATTCTTTGTACCCTTGGATGGAGAATTCATCACATGCCCTAATAACAGAAGATTCCATAATGACAGATAGGATGCTAGTGCATGAAAAAGGTTTTTCCTAGATCTATTCAAGTTGACCATGCAGATTTCAACCTTGTGAAACAGAAACAATGGTCCTATGAACCATTGTTCTGATACCACTTGTTGGTCCCGAAAGAGCAAGGTTTGGTGTATTGGGGTGGGGGGGGGGGAATACACCAAATGCAAACTTTATATTATAGTGATCTGGTACATGTAGAACAGATTAAGATCTAGCAATACACCAAATGCAAACTTTTCAGTTTACTTGACTAATTTTCAGAGAGTTTAAGCTTTCTGGTTACAGATTGCTTAGTTTTAACAAACCAGATCGATGACCAGATTGATCTTGTTCTGTCTAAACAGAAACTCTCTGGTGAATAACATTGGGCAGAGATCAAGAGTAATCTTGTTCCCTAATAGAGCGTTGTGTGCGGAATATGGTGAACTTAGTCAGTGCTCTTATTTAGAAAGCTTTTCAAAACTTAACTGAATATTTAACAGATCGATTAAAAATGCAATTTGAATGAATGTGTAGGTTAGTGAACAAAACAACTGATATTTAAAATGCAGAAAGTAAATAACACAGTTGTTTACGTGGTTCGGGAAACCCCCTATGTCCACGGTCCAATCCAAACTGGATTAGATATCCACTACTAGGATACTCTTCTTATTTATACTCGCTGAGAACGAGCCACAAGTTTCAAGTACAATCTGTTTGAAACTTATGCACGAATAATGGTCGTGTCCCTTTACAACTAACATAAAACTACTGGAACTGGATCTCTTCACGTCAATTCACTAGAAAACTACTAGCTAGCGAAGATCTCATTCTTCTTCTCGATAAGACATACTTGAATCGAGTTGGTGTGATTTCGATCACGAACGGCTTAGAACACGATCTGGTGAGTAGAAATCTTCTCGAGTGAATGCTTCGAAGAGTGAAATGATTTTGGGGTAGAGTAACAGCTTGTTGATCGTAGATAATTGTCTTATACTCTTCCAGTCTTTGTTCCAAGCTTTTATTGGTGAGAATTTGAAATTCTAACCGTTGGGCTTGATTGGTTTGGAGTAAATGTGATTTATCAATCAAGGATTGTGAATCTCTAAATTATCTCCTCTTGCCTTTGGAAAGGTTGACTGAATCTTCAATAAATATGGAAAGCATATTGTTGATAGGCACTACTTTCCTTCTTCGCGTGTAGATTGATTCTCCTTCCATTTTGGTAAATTCGAATGATGTGGAAATGAGTTTCGGACTCTTCATCAGTTAATCTGATCAAATAAGCGATTGCCAATTAACTGGTGTGTGATCTGATATCATCTAGTTCATCCCCAAATAACGTTCTGTTCACACCAGATTGATATCGATCTGGTCAGCAGTCGATCTGGTCTCCAAGGAATATGCTCCAAAGCATGGTAGAATCTTTTGTGAATGTTTAGATAAGGATAGATCGAGTGATCATCTGATAGATCATCTGCTTCCTTCAATCTACTGTTGATATGGTCCACGAACGAAAGAAAACAGAACGACTTCTATAGGATGAGATCCTTTACATGTCAAGTCATTTTCTAATTTGAACTAAGATCGTGTTCCCTATCAGATTCACTTTATATTACAGTGATCTGGTACATGTAGAACAGATTAAGATCTAGCAAGACAGAGTGCACTTTAAGTGTGTTTCGAGAGTACATCATCAAAATTAAAATATTGTGGGGTTCCCAACACTTGGCATGAATGTGCACCAAGGTTGGCGGGTCGGTTGCTATGGGTACAGAGGCTCTAGTGGCGGCTTCGGCCAATCTCCAGCGACTGCCAAAAAGAAGTGTCCTGGCTAGTTGCCCCCTTCCAGCCGAGCTCGAAGTCCCAAGATCATAATATGCCTGGAGGGATGAGGCTAAGGGTTGCAACATGTTTAAATAATTACTCTGTCTCCAAAAAATTTGCAAGAACATGTTTTATTTGTGTTGTAGTTATTCTCAGTATATTTGTATATTTCATGGTGCTGATTAATGTATTTTTATCGGTTATTTAAGTGACGAGATATTTAACTTAGGGTAATTAAATGATTTATGGTCGATTTACTTTGTGAATAGATGATCATGATATATTCATATTTTTTAAACAAATTCTCGATAGGTGAGAAATAATTGAATAAAAAAGTATTAGTTAATAATGGAGTTATGAAATTAAAATGAGATAAATATGTAATTAAATCTTATCCCACATTAATTAATTAACCTTCATTAATCATGTATTTAATGAGATTAATTAATCATATAGATTAATTAGATGTGCATGTGATGGGTAGCCCACACATGCGCGTTGCCTCATCTTGGCCGAGGCAGCGTGTCGAGTGCCACGATTGGCTAGACCTTGGTTTTTGGGTCTGGGCTTAAACTTGTGTTTGACCCAATGGTTTATATATTTTTGGACCAAGTAAATGTCAGAGCTCAATCAGTAAAAGTCCAACCAATGATGGACTTGAATGTCCACGTGTGTGTCTAGATTCATTTCTTGAACAAAAGCTTGTTAGAATTCAAGTTCTTCCTGTATTTTGTCGAAATTATGTCCTTATTCAGTTTGCCGCAGCTTGTTGGTCCGCAATGTTGACACCTTCGAGACATCAAATGTTATATCTTTGGAGACGTTGCCTTAGCTCAAGAGCACCGTCAGCACATAAATCGTCTTGCGGAAAGAGAAATTTCCTCGATTTGACATTATTTTCGATTTTGTATTTCCATTTCTTGTAATAGTTCAATTTCATGTTATACTCTGTAATCTCATCTTTATATTCTCTATATTGTAACACTATTTTTTGTTATTTTTTTGTGTGTTGATTTTATCTCAATACGTAATTAAAAAAAGATGAGACATCTAAAATGAAAAGTCAACAAATTAAATTAAAGATTAAAAGGGAAATGGAAGAATGTATATTTTTGAAGGACAAATGAAATAAGCTTTTTTACCAATATTGTTTATATCGAAGAATATAAGCTTTTCTATAGGGGCCAAATTTATGCTACATTTATAAATATGTGTATAATGCATAAGTTTATATGACCATATAAATGTAATCAGTCTTCGCTGTTACAAACACAAAAATATTATATGTAACACAAAAATATTATATTATAAGTGTTCATTCAAGGCGGGTGGAGTATTTTATACGAAATTTTCGGAAAATTCTAAATTTTCACTATTCGAATCTGAATTAAAATTAAAATTTCAGGGTACTCAAACCCGACTCTAGTATTTCGGGTAGAGTATTTGAATACTCGAAATCATCCGAATTAATTGAAATTATTCGTATTTTTTATGTTATCGAGTATTATTGCATATTTTTTAAGAATTCAAATATTTTGGATATTAGAATATTACTCCCTCCATCCATGAAAGATCTTGTCACTTTCATCCGGTATGAGTTTTAATAATGTGTTTTGACTTTGTGTAAAAGTATAAGATGAGTGGAGTTTGAGACCCACCATATTTATTAATTTTAAGTGATTGTGTGTATTGAGTGGAGTTTGGGTCTCACATCATATATTGTTTTTAATTGAGTTATGTGTATGAGTTAAGTGTGTCCACTTACTGTAAATGAAAAGTTTGAAATGTAAAGGAATTTTATGAACGGACTAAAATGGCAAAATGTAAATAACTTTCATGAACGAATGGAGTATAAATTATAAAATTAAGATATAATAATATATAAATAATAAATATAAATAAAATTTCAAATTTTGGATAATACCCTCATGAGATATCGAATATTACCCAAGATAAAAAATCCTAAAATATGAAAACTCAAACTCAATCTGAAAACCCAAAAATCGAGTATTCAGATATTCTAATCTAATCGGATATCGGGTATTACCCAATATACCCGTTCTCGAATAGACACACTAAAATACCTCAATTCTTATTTTTAGCACAAATTCGAGAAGGCCCAATTTTCATCAAATGAAACACACTCTTTAATATTTTTTGTTTCATCACAATTTAAAAAATTGAATACGTTAACTTCTCAAAAAAAAAGAAATGAATACGTTGACCAAACCACACCTATAAAAACAACTCAAACCATGTCTTGAAGAAAAGTAGTATTATTCTGATTACCGAATAGTATATGTTGGTTCACATAAGTTTCACCTTTTGTTTCTCTAAGTTTCCTAAGATCACATCCTTCAAAGTTGACCAGATCACATTTTGCTTTTCATTTTATTTAGAAAACTATAACTATATATATATATGGGATGACATATTGAAAATAAATATGTTTGTGTTAATTAAACATAATCTGAACTATTCATATTTTTCATTTAATGAATATAATTAAACTATATTCTAATAATAAACTCTAATCAGAAACAATATTAAATTCCATGTTTTTAGGGATTACATATTTTAAATAAGAGATATATCAAAATTATCTTTTAATCTACGTGATCAAAATAATTTAACAGTCAAAAGTTATTTTTAGTTAACTTATAAAAAATTATTTTTATTTGATTTTTTCCATATTATATATATATATCATATAATAATATATATATATATATATATGCAGATAGATTTATTTTATGAAAATGTTCGAATCAAAGAAAAGTATATCAAAATAATTATCGAGGAGAAGTCATGTGAGATGACACTCAATAATAATAATCATTATGAGATTATTAATGAGAAAGTTGAAACCCCATACATATTTGCAGCCTACGTATACTATACATGACTTTCTTGATTTATTTGTTAATATAAAGATGCATAATTGAGCAAAAGCAAATTCATTTTTCTACTCCAGCAATATTATTAATTTTGGTTAGAACCTCCACTTGAAAATGAGAGCATATATATAAGGGATTAATTTGTCAACAGTTTAGATTAAACTTCACACTTCAAATTAAGGCCATTTTTCGGGCAAAAACTAATGAGTTTGTGTCTTGAAATTAGATCACGTGTGTAAAGACCAGGTTTTAATGAGTATGTAAATAAAGAGTTAATCCGATAGATGTAGACATAGCAAGAACTCAGAGACACGACACCCACCCCAATCGATTGCCATGTCCCCAACAATTATGATTCTTGCATATTCGTCTTCCCTAACCTGGGAGGAGAATAATATCAACAAATGTTGGTAAATGATTCAGCCGGAAAAAAAAACTAAATTCAACTTTAGGGCATCATATTACCTTGTGATCCACGGAGATGATTGTCAGAAGTGACTTCGCGGCTAACTAAAGTCGCTACCATCGATCGAGTACTGAGCCCTCCGTCTTATAAGGATTTCCAAACCCGGTTGATCTAGCATTGATCTTCCCGTGGTAATGAAAAGGGGGGCTTCGGCAACACAATATGAGTATTCCCGAGTCCGGTAGTTGGTCTGGTTATAGGCAGTAGTCCCAAAGAGGCGTAGCAAGCTCAAAAGATAAAGAGGTGAAGCAGGAACGAAGTCATGATACCTTTTGATCTTTAAACGCAGCCTCAAAATTGTGTCAGTGAGTTGGAAGGGCCTTCCACATAGGCTCCAACTTCAACCCTTGATGAAGGGATATCTGTGACACCAAAGGCATGTATCTTTGGGAGATATCAGGTAAGACAACCTTAATATCAAACAACACAGTCCAAGACTTGAGTGATAATGCTAGAGAACGTATCCTTACTTACAGTAGATCCTGTTGATTCAGTTGAAGCAGAACAACCATCAATAGTTGCATCTATTAAAGACCAATCACCGGCTGCAGCAAAGGAGTTGGATAAAGACCATTCATTGCCTTGCGAAGCTACCTTAGTAGAACCTTTCAGGGTAAAATAACCATTTTGTTTAATGAAAGATAAAAAATAACTCCTCTAATAAAAAAAAAAGATAAATAATAGCCCTTTTTAGAAAAACTAGACTAATTAACTCATCTTAAATTTTATTTAGTTTCCGGATAAATAAAATAATGATAACACACGAATCTCGCGAGCTCGGGCTCGCAGGATTCATGTGTCATACGAGAATTGTATACAAACACACGAATCCTGTGAGCTTGAAGTCGCGGGATTCGTGTGTTTCTATGTAATATGTACAAACACATGAATCCAGCGACCCCGAGCTCGCGGGATTCGTGTGTTTTAACGTTTTAGTATATAACACACAAATCTCGCGAGCTCGGGGTCGCAGAATTCATGTGTTTCTATGTAATATGTACAAACATAAGAATTTTGTGACCCCGAGCTCATGGGATACTTGTGTTTTAACGTTTTAGTATAAACACATGAATCCCGCGAACCCGAGCTCGCGAGATTCATGGGTTTAAAGGTTTTAGTAGGTTACACACGAATCCTGCGAGCTCGGGGTCGCGGGATTCATGTGTTTCTTGTAATATGTACAAACACACGAATCCCAAGATCCTGAGCTCACGAGATTCGTGTGTTTTAACATTTTAGTATATAACACACGAATCTCGCGAGCTCGGGGTTGCGGGATTCATTTGTTTCTATGTAATATGTACAAACACATGAATCCCGCGACCCCGAGCTCGCGGGATTCGTGTGTGTTAAGGTTTTAGTAGATAAAACACGAATCCCGCGAGCTTGGGATCGCGGAATTTGTGTGTTTCTATGAAAACCTTTAATTGATCGCAAATCAAGCATGATGGTAACATATAGTATATTGAAACTCAATAAGTAATAATAAACAGAAAGTGTAGTATGTAAAGAACAAAATCAGTGTTATGTGGTTCGAAAAATCTCCTACAACCACGGTCAATCTCAAAGATTGATAATCCACTAATTATGATTGTCTCTTCTTTAGACCAACTGTGTTTAAGTCAAGATCTAGACAAGTCTCGTGCACAAAATAATGGGGCGCGCTCTTACATCTTACAATAAATACTGGAGAATATTTCTTTGCACTTAGAGTTGAACTAAACTAAGCTGTGGAGGAAGAACTAAAACTATTTTACGGTGTATCACAAGATATGGTTTAGTTCTAGGAGTTCTAAGCTTCAGGATATACAATAATAAATACTTAGATACGTGATTTCAGAATTTTGAAATCTCGGGTGTGAAGAGCTTGGAAAATTCAAAATGATTTCACACTACAAAAAAACGGGAGACAGGAAACAGAATATTCCGTCGTTAGCCTCGGAATTTTCATCGTCCCGGATGCCTAACGACGGACCTTGTTCGTTTGTATTTCAATCGTCGTTAGCCCTCCAGATGACAGAAATTTAAGTCCATCGTCAGCTAATGTTGGACATATTTTGTCGTTAGTCACGACAGACCTCAAATTCGTCGTCTGGTTCCACCGGTGGCCTTCGACGTCACTGGAGCTACGACGATGAATGGATAACGGACTATGAATCCGTCGTCCACCTTTAACCGTTGACCTGACGATAGATTCACAGTATGTCATTATGTTTAATTTATTTTATTTTTTTGATTTTATATTATCCGTAACCTGTATCCTATCACAACAAACAATTCAATTCTAATCGAACATTCAACGATAATTGAAATGAACAAAAAATGAAATTGAAATTCGTACGCGTACGTAATATAAAATAATATTTGATGAGTACAAATACAAATAGTATAATCGATCACACATACAAAATAGTATATAATTATCCGTACATATATAAATAATATCATCTATCAAACATCAACATTGGGAATCATGATCGGGAAAAGGGGGAGGCGGATCAGACTAGGAGGGGGAAACGAAGGAAATGTACCACCAGCTCCTCCTGGCTGGGTCGACTGCATCCATCGAGTCATCTGCTAGTACTGGGCTTGCAGACGTGCCGTCTGCTCAGCCAGTCGCTTCTGCTCATCTAGCCACTGTCGGCGCTCAGTGTCCTGCTGCTCCACTTGGTGGCGCAGGTCCTCAAGCTCGCTCCTGCTGGCTCGTGAGGAGGACGATGATTCATTGAACCTCAAGGATCTCAACGCCTTCCTCGTTGATCCCGTACCGAACAGCCGCTTCTTCTTGTTCGGGGAGCCAAGAACTTCCGGTAGATCTCGTTTTCGTCCATTACATCGTGGTCTCCTTCAGGCAGCTCGACACGGTCCCACTCAGCACGGGCAAACACCTCAGTCTGTATTTACATGATAAATGAACTTTTTTAATAATATATTATAAAGATTAAAAGTAGAAACTATATATATGATGTTGAAATTAAGACTTACCGTAATTGCCTGCGATTTTGCATCGGTATACGTCCCGTCTGCATACCGATGCTCATCAAGAAAAGAGTCGAACATGTAGTCCATCGGAGGTACTTCCCTCTCAGCAGCCTATACATTACATATCAATCGGGTTGTGTTATTGAAATTAGTGTATATGAATTAAAACTATAAAACATTATTGAAATTATGAAGTGAAATTACCTTCTCCTCAGCTCGTTGCATAATGGACTTCGACCCTCCCCTGTGCTTGATAGGACCAGTCCCCGGTCCCTGAGGCTCGGACATCATGTTGCGCCTCGCTATCTCGGATTTATGGATGATATGATCCTGAGACCAGTAGGCGAGCCAACCAACCCAAACATCATCAGACCACCACCCCGGTTGTCCACCTCTCGGTGCGGGATCATTCCTCCTCCTCTTTATCCCGCATATATAGTCTTTATATCGCTCTCTGCACTTATCATACCACAACTCTCGAATCTTGGCATCAATCGCCGGTTCCCAAGTAAATTTTTTCTAGCATTCAAAATGTACGTTAGAAATTGTAGTTAACTTCAAGTTTATCGTTATAATTTAGAATGAATTTGAAAGTTTTAGAAAATTTTGAAACCTTAAATTCCTCCCAATATCTTTGTCCACATTAGGAGGCGTCAACTTCCAATATTTTGATTTACTTATTAAATATGTGTTTAATTTGAATATGTAATTGTATTTACGTACCCCAACTCACTCAGAGATAGAATAAAGTCACTTGTGGGTCTTGGCTCCGCGTGAGGATCAGTATCAGAGCCAGAGGAGGGAACACCTAAACGTAAGCCACTAACATGGTAGCTCAGACCAGTCCCCGACTCATATCTAGATGATGAGCCCGAGGAACCCCGGCTGACCCCGGCGGATAATGGAGAACGTCGTGTACCCCTTCCTCGAGGAGTACCAACATCATCCCGTGGGGAAGCTCTCCGACTCGAAGACATCTATGAGGTTGAAAATTAATAAATAAGTTGTATTTATAAATAAAAAAAAAACGTATAAGTTGAAGTTTTATATTGACTATACAATGAGTTGCATTTATAATTAATAAGTTGAAATT
Organism: Leonotis leonurus; assembly: GCA_026898415.1. Lineage (NCBI taxonomy): Eukaryota > Viridiplantae > Streptophyta > Magnoliopsida > Lamiales > Lamiaceae > Leonotis > Leonotis leonurus. The sequence continues at coordinate 2,494,739 of JAPKLX010000040.1, forward strand.
AGAATATGGTAAGTTTTCTACACAATGTGTTAATCTTCGTCATCTTCTTCATTGTCATTTTCATCTTCCTCATCTTCATCTACATAGTCGTCATCGTCATCTTCTTCTTCTTCTTCGTCATAAATAGCTTTATCTTCTTCATATTCATCATCATCTTCTTCATCATTTTCTATTTCGAGGACATTATCAGAGTCTTGATGTTCTTCATCATCTTCAATTTCTACCTAGTCACCGTCTCGCTGAACTGATATAGTATCATATACATCGACAGTATTTACTACATTCACATCATCATCCTCCTTATACGGTGACTCTAATGTAGAACTAGACATATCAACTTGAGACTCATCGACAGTGGATCTTGCCTTGATAGAACAAGCTTCCCACCAGTCTTTACATTGTTGATTCATACTCGGATATGAACAGTAATACACTTGTGTAGCTTGGATGGCTAATACAAACGGTTCATACTTTCTAAGTCTGCATGTATGATTTACAGCCACTAATTTGAACTGAGGATCAACCCTTGTACCTGTCGACAAAGTGTCAAATCACTCACACTTGAATAAAACGACCTTTTTATTGTATAATTCTGGATATTTGAGTTCGCACACTTCGACTAATTGTCCATAAAAAATTGTCTCACTTAAGTCTCCATAGTTGTCAGCTTTGATGCACACACCACTACTCATAGTTGCTTTGTGAGTTCCGTGAGATATCGTGTGAAATTTATAATCATTCACCAAATAACCATGATATGTTGTAATTATTTGTGAAGGTCCGCGTGCAATATCCCACATAACAGGATTACATAAATTTGTACCTATATCACACACAAGTTTATATTTATCAAGTTATTGATGCATATATGTTATAAATTCAATTCAAGTTAAATTAGTGACAATTTGACTCACATGGTACAAAATCATTCAGGAAATTCTGTCGACATTTTCTTGTCAATTTTCATGTCAGAAATCCATGGATTTAAAACCCTGAGTTGTGATTCATACTCCATTCATACAACAAGTAAATATTTGTTAATAAAAGCTATAAAGTAATTAAATAGAAGTGTGATTATATTGAGTTGTAAAACTTTACTTGATATAGTGATCGATCTCCACACAATTATGGAGTACGTATAGATGAGCAGTTATGTTCCCTATCATCCAATGATCTTTTGGCTGTCTTTCCAAAACCACGTCCAACCAATTTGAATATGGAAAGCAAGTGTGGTTGATCTTGTTCCCCACTATTAGAACATCCTCCAACGTAATTGCGATGCAAGTCCCTATGTATCGTACTGACATGATTCTCAAAATAATAGGAGCAAAATTCAGTGGCTTCCTCCTCTAAGTATAGATTACATATGGATCCATCAACACTTGCTTTGTTCTTGACATTATTTTTCAATTTTCTCAAATCTCTGTATTGAAATGATTTCATTTCGAAAGCATTAAACATAATGTATTAGTTGAAATAGTAATGAAAATATTATGTTTTGAAGTACCTCTCAAATGGGTACATCTATCGATATTGAACTGGTCCTCCATCTCTTGCCTCGTTAACTGGATGGATATGCAAATGTTCCATTGAGTCGAAGAAGTTTGGTGGAAATATACGCTCAAGCTTACACAAAATCAGTGGGATGTTATTATTAAGTGTCTCCATATCCTCACTCTTTATGTTTCATGATGTCAAATCACGAAACAATAAGCACAACTCTGTTATCGACTTCTAAACAGCTTGTGGGAGTAGTTCTCGAAATTCTATGGGTAGTATTCACTACATGAAAACGTGACAATTATGACTCTTCATCCCAAACATCTTCAATTTACTCATGTCTACACATCTACCCATATTTCAAACATAGCCGTCAGGAAATTTAAGGTCTTTCACCCATTCACACATGACTTTTCTCTATTTTTTGCCAAGTGTGTAGTATGCCTTAGGATATTTATTGGTATAATCATCGCGCATCAGCTCTGGTCTATGACAATAGTAGTTTAGTTCCTACCTGGACTTTACTGTGTCCTTTGTCCTGCCTTCGACATTCATCACAGTATTGAAAATGTTATCAAAAACATTATTTTCAATGTGCATAACATCTAAATTGTGACGAATCAACAAAGAACTCCAATATGGAAGGTCCCAACAGATGCTCTTTTTCCTCCATCTAGTGGTAACTTGGTTTAAAATACCCTTGTTATTATCATCATAATCTTCAGTTAACTTGACGAGACCCAAATCTTCAATCTGATATAGTAGCTCTTCCACTGATCTCCTTTCTGGAGGATCATCTACAACAACTTTATTGTTTCTAAAAACCCTCTTGTTCCTCCTGAACTGGTGATCGTAAGGTAAGAACTTGCGATGTGTATCAAACCATGACTGCTTCCGGCTATGAGTTAAAGAAAATGTTTTAGTTTGTTCCATGCATCGAGGACAAGCTAATCTTCCAGCTGTACTCCAACCAGACAACATAGAGTATGCTGGAAAATCACTTATGGTCCACATCAATGCTGCATGCATTTGGAAGTTTTGTTTCCTTGAAATGTCATAAGTATGGGCACCAACTGACCACAAATGATTGAATTCAGATATAGGTGGTTATAGGTATACATCTATCTTATGTTTTGGGTTTCTTGGACCAGGAACAAGCACTGTGAGAAACTAGTGTTATTCTTTCATGTGTTGGACTAGGAACAAGATGAGTACTATTGTCCCGATTGACCGTTTGGTTGAAAACCATCTGTTGACAGGCCTAATCTAATATTATGTGGTTCCGCTGCAAAACCTAGGTAAGTCACATTAAAGTGCTTCCATCATCAACTGAAGTTGAATGTCAGATCATGTGTCCGACTGTAGTTTTAGATACATTAAACCTCTATAAGCGAGGTTTCAAAGGGAAGTAGTAGATCTTCTTATACGCAACTGGTTTAAGTCTCCGACTCCTATCACCTCGGATCCTATCTTTGTATCGATTTTCATTGCAAAACTTGCAATTCACAAGATTGGAATCCGTTTCCCAATAGATCATACAGTGATTCATACATGCATCTATCTTTTCTACAGGTAAACCCATTGCACGTAGCAATTTCTGTGTGCTGTAGTAGTTCATGGGTACTTTTTGATGATCTAGAAATGCTTCTCTAACAAAACACACATTTTATTAATATATTTTTGTGGCATTCCATTACGGGCCTTCAAAGTCATCAGACAAGCCACAAAAGATAACTAAGTGTGCTTCTTACACCTAGGGTACAACTCTTTATCAGCAGTATCCAACAACTCGTATAGAAATTTTGTTGTAGCATTTGTATCATCTTCGACGTCTAGGTTGTTAAAACTGGGACCCCCGAGGTCATGAACCATCTCGTGGTATATCTCGGAATCTTCTTCAGGGTCTACATCTACATCAACAAGTGTTTCTTGAACATCTGAAGGTATTTCAGTTTCCCCATGAAACCTCCATATCTCATTACCCCGTATGAAACATTTTCTAGCAAGATGTAGTTGTACAACATATGTAGTTCTAAACCATATATTCATACACTTCACACACAGACACTTAGTTTTTTTCTCCATCCATGTACTGGTGCTGACTACTTGCAAATCTTAAGAACTCTTCAAGCCCAGAAAGAAAATGTGGATTAAATCCTTCATTCAGAAGTAACCACAAATACATCCAATCTCGACTAATTTTTATAACTCTGATTATTAATAAGTATTCACATAATGAAAGAAAGATTAATTAGTTATTGAGAGGGCGAGACTATTAGTGGTCTATTAAATTAAACATTTAAAGGAAGATGAGGGTGCTTCTTGGGAAATTGATATTTGTTGTTTGGGCTATTGATATTGAATAGATAGGGGAATTGTTTATTTTTGGGAAATACTTGTTGTTGGAGTTGAATTATTTGGAGTTGAATGACGAGACTATTAGTGTTCTATTAAATTACACATTTAAGGTTTTGTAAGTCATTGATTTGCAGTTATGAATTATAAGTTGATGCTTAGATTTTTGATACTAAGAATTTGGATATCACGAGCATTGGGTTTATGTGACATTCGAAGATCGCGAGCATTGGGTCATTTTGGTTGCAGGTAGAATCAAGATTTTATAGTTACTATTTAAACTATTCTAGCTAATTGCATCCAATATAACAAGTCACCTAATCTCATCAAAATATCCCAACATGCATCTCATCATCAAAACATCACAACACATGCATCTCATCAAAACATCACAACATAATCGAAATATAACAAGTATGAATAATATTATACATATTGAGAGAAGATCCTTAAGACATAATCAAAATCTATCCCAAAGAGAGAAGATCATTAAGAAATTAATTACGTCTATCCCAATGTCATAATATCATTGAATCGTTATACATATCATATAATTTATATTCATATAAAAAATTTAAATAATTTAAAACAAATTATACTAAATTACTAAAATTAAATAATTTAAAATAATAAATTATAAATAATTTAACAACATATTAAACAAATTATAATAATTAATTTATCCTAATCATAAAACTTAATTAAGAAACCATAAATTAAAACATAAACAATTATTCAATTTAACACTAATTAATTCAACATTATCCTTAATTAACCCTAATTATCAAAGTAACCCTAATTAACACTAACTAACCATAATTAATTCAACTATAACCTCAGTTAACCCTAATTAACACTAACTAACAATAATTAATCCTAATTAAACAAATTAATTTAATCTAAACAATTAAATTAAACTAATTAACTAAATTAAACTAATTAATTAAATTAAACTAATTAACTAAAATAAACAACTAAAGTATAGTTGTAACTCTAAAGAATACTACAAAGTGTTTACAAGGATTGCTAAGTATTCTAAGATATTTAGATTTAAGAATATGAACTTTGATAGGATGTTGAGTGCTTGAATGATTTGATCGCTGTTGAAATTGTTAGGATCTTAGTAGGATTGATTGATATGTAAATTGATACTATAAGTATTGAGATATGTCACTTATATATTAATATTATGTAATGATGATTCAATGTTGATAGAAGAAAATAGGAGATGAAAGATTGAGAGGGAGGAAGGAGAAATACGCATAAGAAGGAAATTGATATATTTTTCATGATGTTGTTCCCAAGACAAGTTTTCCCTATTCATAGTTATAGGGTACATCTGCAATATTAAATAAAATAAGTATTTGACATAGCAAATACTGAAAACAAGAATAACCCTAAGAGATCATATCCCTTAATTTAAGGGACACATGTACACTTCAGATTGCATCTCTTTGTCAACATTGACTGCCACATGTCCACTTCTCTCTAATTCAACCCGTCTTCCTTGTTGTTCCCTTTTTACTTTCTTATTGTTCCCACTGATAGACTTCTTCCCCCGTTTCCTTCTGATCCACCAACTCTCGTTTCCCCTTCTCATCCCTTGGCACAACAATACTCCCTCCTTTCTTAGATCCTTGTCCCCAAGGATCAAATTGAGGAAATTTCTTGCGAAGAAATTGAGCATCCTCCCATGAAGTTAACATTGATGAAGATGGCTCCCACAGAACCAAAAGCTGAGGAATCGGTCGTTGAGCTCGATATATTAGTCGTTTTTGTAGAATTCGAGATGGTGCCACCACAAAGATGCCATCTTGGTCAACAATGGGAAGGTCTGGTGCAGGAATAATGTTGGGACTAATGGCTTTCTTAAGCAAGGAAACATGAAAGACTGGGGTGTATCTTCGAACCCCTCAGGTAGCTCGATTTTATACGATACTTTCCCGATACGCTCCAACACTCTATAAGGGCCGTAATATTTTGCAGAGAGCTTAAGGTTTTTGCGAAGACACACATAATTTTTCCTGAAGGGTTGGAGCTTCAAGTAAACCCATTCACCCACTTGAAAATCGGGTTCTACCCTTCGTCTATCAGCATAAAGCTTCATCATATTCTGGGCAAGAATAAGATTTTCCCGAAGTTCAAGCATCAGTTTGCGCCGTTGGGGAAGTAATTCCTTTACCTCCTCCTTCTGCAAAGGTAGAAACTGAGTGACTGAATGTAGAGGGGGCTTATATCCATATAATACCTCAAAGGGAGTAGCTTAAAGTCTTGAATGGTAGTTTGTGTTATACCAAAATTCTGCTAGATTCAGCCATTGTACCCAAAGTTTAGGATTTTGATGCACCATGCATCGAAGATATGATTCCAAGCACTGATTTAATCTCTCAGTTTGACCATCAGATTGAGGATGGTAAGCAGAGGTCATATCTAGAGTTGTTCCCATACCCTTGAACAACTCTTTCCAGAACCCACTTGTAAATATTTTATCCCTGTCAGTAATGATGCTTATAGGAGCGCCATCGAGTTTGTATACTTGTTCCAAGAAAACCTTTGCTACAGTTTGCGCAGTAAAAGGATGGGATAAGGGAATGAAATGCCCATATTTGGTAAGTCTATCCACCACCACCAAAATCACATTTTTCACTCCAGACTTTGGCAATCCCTCTATGAAATCCATAGTGATATGAGTCCAAGCTTGTGTTGGAATGGGTAGAGGTTGTAGAAGGCCAGGATAGGGACCTCCCAGGGACTTACTCTTACTACAAACCTCGCACATTTGCACCCACTGGTGTATGTCTTTTATCATGGACAACCAATAAAACAATCTTTTCAGTCTCTCATAGGTGCCTTTCTCCCCCTAGTGGCCTCCATATCCACTGTCATGCATCTCCTTAATCAGATTTTGTCTCAAATTAGTGACCGAGCCTATGGCAATCCTGCCTTGATACCTCATAATATCTCCCAACAACTCCCAGTCAGATAATGATTGTGGTTGTATCAACTTCTCTTGTTTTACTCTTTCCAGGAAAAGATCACCTTCATAGCTAGCAGTTACTTGTTGCATCCATGTGGGTACCATGGTTGTGATAGCTAGTGCCTCATCAACAGACTTACCCCTCCTGGATAAAGCATCAGCTACCTTGTTATCACACCCCCTCTTATAATGTATTTCACAGTCAAATCTCAGAAGCTTAATTACCCATTTTTGTTGCAATGGGTTAACAATTTTTTGATCCAAGATATGTTTCAATGCTTGCTGATCGGTTTTGATGATAAACTTGTGCCCTTGTAAATAATGTGTCCATCTTTGTATAGCCAATAGAATTGCCAAAAATTCTCTTTCATAAACTGAAAGAGCCTGATTTTTCGGACATAGCTGCTTACTTAGGAAAGAGATAGGCCTTCCCCTCTGCATTAACACAGCCCCAACTCCCGTGCCACTAGCATCCGTTTCCAGCATAAATGGTATATTGAAATCTGGGAGGGCTAGTACTGGAGTATTAGTCATAGCTTCCTTTAAAGTTTTGAAAGCTTGATCAGCCTCTGCACTCCAGTGGAAAGCCCCTTTCTTAAGTAAAAATGTTAGTGGTTTACTAATCACACCATACCCCTGCACAAATTTCCTATAGTAACCAGTAAGTCCCAGAAATCCTCTTAGTTGCTTCAAGGTGGTTGGAGTTGGCCACTCAATCATTGCTGAGATTTTTTCTGGATCTGTGGACACTCCTTGCTTAGAAATTATGTGTCCTAGGAATCCAATTTTCGTTTGGCCAAAACTGCACTTGCTCTTTTTTGCAAATAATTTGTGTTGCCTTAAAGTTTCCAATACTGTCTTCAAGTGCCCATGGTGCTCTTTGGTATCCTTGCTATAGATTAAGATGTCATCAAAGAATACCAAAACAAATCTCCTCAAATAAGGCCCAAAAATCTGATTCATCAATGACTGAAAATTTGATGGTGCATTACACAAGCCGAATGGCATTACCAAGAATTCGTAATGCTCGTGGTGGGTCCTGAAAGCAGTAAGTGACCTGTGTGCTGGATCCATCAAAATTTGAAAGTATCCAGACCTCAAATCTATTTTGGAAAAGTAGCTACTCCCATACAATTCATCCAAAAGTTCTTCAATTATAGGAATGGGGTAATTGTGCTTGATAATTAGGTCATTGATATACCTATAATCAACACACATCCTCCAAGTAGAATCTTTCTTTTTCACAAGTAAAACTGGGGAGGCAAAATGACTTTTGCTATGTTGGATTAACCCTGTATCAAGTAGTTCTTTTACAATCCGTTCAATCTCAGATTTTTGGCCATGAGAAACTCTGTACGGGAACTGCTGTTTAGGTAAACTTCCTGACTTGAGTATAATTTTGTGTTCCACTCCTCTTCTAGGGGGTAATCCTTGTGGTTCCTCAAATATGTCAGAAAATTCATTGAGCAATGGCTCCAAATCGGTGACCTCAGTGTTGCAATCCCCTTTAACTGTAACCCAAAACATTTCTTCAATGGCAGCATAATGCTTAGATACCATGAGAAATAGACTAGTACCAGAGATCAATTGGCATTGTCCCTTCTGAGTAATAGCTTGCAACTTAATTCTTTTCCCATTCCAGGTGACAGCAATTGTCATTTTGTTATAATCTAACTCTATAGAAGTGCATGCCTTGAGCCAATCACCCCCAAGAATCAAATCACAACCTTCTATATTCAATATCCTGGGAGAAAATTTAAAAGTATGTTGCTGCATTTTCCATTTAAATTCATCCACCTTCTTGGAGCTTACCATATTATTCCCATTAGCAACTTTTACCAATATGGAGCTTGCAGGTTTGGCGATACACTCGAGACTGAGGGTTGTGGCTTCATTAATGAAGTTAATAGTGCTTCCCGAATCAATTAGAATGTTGATCCGTTGTTTATCAACCTCTCCTATCACCCTCATAGTGGTTATGGTTCCTCCACTACACATGGAACTCAAGGTCAACTGGATTTCTTCCACTGGTTCTTCTTCTACTGCTTCAATAGTTGGTTTTGGCTGGAAGTGACCAAATAAAGATTCTTCTTCTTGCTCAGTCATTATAAGGTATGATATTCTTTGCTTACATCTATGGCCTGGAACATACTTCTCATCACAGTTATAACACAACTCTTGTTCCCTTCTAGAGTTCATTTCAGCTGATGTGAGGTACTTAAATGGTGGCTTTCCTGGAATCAATACCCATTTCCCTTGTGCATTAGTGATTGTTTCCACTCTCTTTTGTGGAGGGCTGAAAATTCCCCCTATAACAGGACCCTTCATCCTTCTAGCAATAGCTTCCAAGGTTTGTAATTGTTCATTACCCAGCTCTATTGCCTCTTCCACCGTACTAGGCCTGACCATTCTCACGGCGGACTGTAGATCAGAACTCAATCCACTAATAAAGCTTGCCACGAAATACTCTTCTGGAAAATCAGTCTTCCTTGTTAGTAATAGACAAGCTCTAAGCTCTTCAAACTTGCTCACGTACTCAGCAAAACTTCCATGCTGGGTGAGTTTGTTAAACTCACCTATTTCAAATCTTCAAACTTTGCTGATACCAGTCCAATAAAACTACTCCATCCCAAATCAGGATGCCTCGTAGCAATGTTTTGGTACCACAAGTCTGTCTTCCCATCAAAATGCAGTGTTGCTATTTTCACCCTTTGCACATCTGGTATATTAGGAATGCGTGAAAAATAATTTTGACATTTCAAAATCTAAGATCGTGGGTGTGTTCCATCAAACCTATGGAAGTTTACCTTAGGAAGTGGACTCAGAATGCTCCCAGTACTCCCCATGCCACTACCTGGACTCCTAAGCTTATACCCAGATGAAAAATCGCCCCCAGAATTCTCATCCACATAAGGCCCAAGTATTGATCCCTTAATCTTTCCCAAATTTGCTAGCTGAAGTTGCACATTACTTAAAGCCTCATTAAGTTGATCAAATTTACCATATATTCCATTGATTTGCTCCTGCAATTTGATCTATGTTGCTTCTCTTTTAGTAGCTTCTTCTTGCAAAACTTGGTCTAACTTCTTTTGTGCTTCTTGCAGATCACGGAAGCGAGTTCCTTCAGCCATATCCCAAAACTTGGCTCTAGATACCAATTGTTAGGATCTTAGTAGGATTGGTTGATATGTAAATTGATACTATAAGTATTGAGATATGTCACTTATATATTAATATTATGTAATGATGATTCAATGTTGATAGAAGAAAATAGGAGATGAAAGATTGAGAGGGAGGAAGGAGAAATACGCACAAGAAGGAAATTGATATATTTTTCATGATGTTGCTCCCAAGACAAGTTTTCCCTATTCATAGTTATAGGGTACATCTGCAATATTAAATAAAATAAGTACTTGACATAGCAAATACTGAAAACAAGAGTAACCCTAAGAGATCATATCCCTTAATTTAAGGGACACATGTACACTCCAAATTGCATCTCTTTGTCAACATTGACTGCCACATGTCCACTTCTCTCTAATTCAACCTGTCTTCCTTGTTGTTCCCTTTTTACTTTCTTATTGTTCCCACTGATAGACTTCTTCCCCCGTTTCCTTCTGATCCACCAACTCTCGTTTCCCCTTCTCATCCCTTGGCACAACAGAAATGTATGAGTGTTGATATATATTAAAAGATGTGTGAATAGTAGCAATTGAGAAACTCGAGTCGTTGTCTTTGAAATTTTCTTCCCCTTGCAGTTTTAGTACTTTTTTCTATTTTTGTGTCTGCAACCTGATCGTTGGTATCTGCTCTGACATCTTTGTCCAAACTGGTAAGATGATATTCTTTTAGAGTTGAACTCCTACTAAACTTTAAATCTTGGAAATGTGGTCTTAATACATTTTCTAACATTTTTAGAAATTTTCGGTGCAACTTTAAGTATAGGCTTCAAAATTTATCCTTAGTACGGTTGTGTACTGAAATTCTTCAGTGTAGTTTGATATTTCTCCCTGTCTCAAAATCCTTTAATCTTCATGTTCTTCAGTATTCATAACATATAAAACTGAATCTCATAGCATATAAGTTCGTATAAGACAAAACTTATACTAACCTAAAATTCTTGATTTATATTATAGAAAGATTTTGAAATTTAAATAAAAAGTCTTATAAATATTTTTTTAATACATTGCAAACTAAATTAAATCTTAATTCAACATAATAATTTAACACATGCTTTAACTATCGCTGAAACCTTTAACATAATCCCCTACGATTTGGAACTGACGAAGAGAAAAAAGTAAACAAGTAATAATTACTAATTAAGGTAAATATAATGTCAACAATTATTTACAAGGTTCAAATAAATTTATTACTGATATATGCGTTATTCATATCTTCTATCTAACTCTCTTTGACCTTTTTATTTTTTCCAAAATATATACTTCAACTAAATTAGGATTTTACTTTTTATGGTGGGATTCAATTTTGAAATATTATGCCTTCTAAGTAATCACTGTGTCTCTACTATTACATCATCATACCTACACATCTCTTACATTTTCTACGTTCAGTTCATGTCCATTAATAAATTAACATTTTACTAATATTTATTTTTATTACTCTATGGTTCTTTAATGAAGTTCTTGAAAACGAATTACTATTAGAATAATCAAACTAAATTATTCATTCGTGAAAAAGCATGAATTGTATCGATAATATATAGAATGATTCTCTGTATAAATGAATAAAGCATATACTTGATAGTTTATAGGTCGAACATAAGTTTCGAGCTTGATACTATTATTGAGTTGAGTTTAAGTTATACTCCCTCCCTCCCATTAAACTTGACACACTTTTCTTATTGAGACGTCTCATTAAATCTGACACATTCCAAAAATAGTAAAAATTATACCTTAAAAAAAGTGTGGACCCTACCACTTTTATCGCTCTTACACTACTCTATATACTCTCCTTAATAACCGGTCAGAAAAAAAAAAAAAGGTGTCATGCTTAGTGGGAGGGATGAAGTACAATGCTTGACCTATTGAGTTTGTGAACATGTTTAAGTTTGTTTATTTACAAGCATGTAATCCAAATTTGAGTTTTCAATCGAAACAAAACACGAGCTTAGACGCGTATAGTGATACGGAAAATAAATTAGCAATTTTAAGAGCACAAGTTCGAGCTTTCAACGAGCTCGAGCTCGAGCTCGATCTCAATAATTTGAATATCAAATGAGCTAAACTTGAGCTCAAGCTTGAAAAATAATATTATTGGGTAATGCAGGAGTCAAACTTGAACTCGATAATTAAATATCGACTTGAGTTTGATCAACAGTTTAAAATCTCGAATCGAGATCGAGTCAAACTCGAACACTCTAATATTTAGCTGATTTGAGATTAGCTCATTTACAACTCAATTATGATCAATACTGGGTTTATAAACAATGATTTCAAATATAAAGATTAATCATACTCTAACAAACAAATTTACATGAGGTAGAGTTTGATTTATTGGGATGATATTGGAAAAGTTGACATATAAGTTACTCTTACTGTCACTCTATAAAATCATACATGAGAGTTTCTTCTCCTACATCCTCGTTCAACTTTTTAGATTTCATTGGAACCTTTTCGCGCTCGGGAGTGAAACATGATCTAAATTATTACCTGATGATCTTATTGAAACGTTGGATTGGGCATACCTAAGTTGAGAGGCATGGTCTATCATGTGTATCTGAGCACATACAAACGCAGCTCATATGCTCGCTAAATTTGTTTACATGTTGTACAATACTAGGATGTAACAATGTGAAAATCTATTTTTGGACACTAATTTTATAATTTTTGCTCAATAGATTAATTTTCCTTTTAACAGAATAACTAAAAGATTTATTATCGAGTAAGATGAAATATAATAAAGTTAGTGATAATTCATAAAATTACCCCTTTTGAGAAAATACATGTAGATTTTACTCAATTCTTTTACACACATGTTAAAACTACCCTTTTTCTTAATCTTTCTTAAATCCACCAAAAATCATAAATGACCCAAAAATCATAAATGATCACATATTAATGATCACATACATGATCTTAATACTATTATGCATGGACCGCTAGACAAACCCCCTTGGACCGCTCGTCGATTTTTCGAAAAACCCTGGGCGGTCCATGCTACTTTTACCAGAGGTCCATCCGCAAATACCACGAGAAATCATAATAGTACACAAAAATCATATAAAATCATTAATGGCTTGGTTTAAACCTTCTCTATTGTAAAAATAATTTCAATTTTAACCATATATCAGGCCCATCACACTTCCGTATAAATAAATTCTATATTAATACCAACTTAATTATCTTTTTGACCGATAAGATGTCGGGTTATATCCACCGGAAGTTTTAGGGACCTCGTCCAACCACCCAGAGCACCGTATGGTTTCCAGACGCAGACTCCTTCAACAGCTCACAGCACAGCCCTCGTTCGTTTTCTACCCGGGGCGTAGAGTTTTTAAGTTGATAAAATAGAAAATATAAATCTGGAAAATGATAGACAAAAGACCAATCTTTTTTATTAAGGAATTATATAATATATATTACAACATAAGTAAATCCCCTTTTGGGAGGAGACTAACTTGTTTAGCTACCTATTGTAGCCGGAATTGAAACTACTATCATCAACTAGTAAGAGGAAATATTACAATGTTTATTGTGGAGAAAGCTTAGGAGAATTTTCGATGATCTCTCTCTCTCCACTGCCTTCTTTATATAGGAGTCTTCAAGACTCCTCCCCTTGCTTCATTATTTGCATTGGATTCCTTATCCCCATTTTCACGTGAAGCTGGGTCCAGATAAGGCTGTCAACACAAACATCTTGTAGTGGTCGGACCCCTTCTTTGAATTATTTTCAAAAGTTGGTTGTCCGATTCTATTATTGTTCCACCGACGATTCTTTTTATGGTGGAACGTCTTTTTCTTCCACCCACCATTGTCGTTTTCTTTTTGGTGGGTGCTGCTTTATCACATGCTTTCTTTTACCGAAAGCATCTTCTGCTTTATCTTCACATGGCCTCTTTATTTCTGTCGGCCATCTGTCTTTTTTGGAGGGCCCCTTGGAGCCTTTCCCTTTGGAGGAGTCTTCTTCTCCTCATACTAGTTAGCTCGGAACTTCTTCTTATCTTGTTTAGGTAAGAAGCCTTTTCCGAACTCCAGCTCTCGTTGGTTTGGACAGTCCGAACAGATCTTGGACTCCCAATGGCCAAAATGAGACATGTTACAGAACTTGCGATGAGTCTCTTTACTCATCGCCATCTTGTTTTCCCACAGAAGAGTTCTTTTCTTCTCAAAAGCATCTTCTGCGAACTTGGTGGTTTTCCCTGTCATGGTATTTAACAGGAATGATCCATTTGCTGAGTTCTGAAAGAACTTGAATGGAAACTTGACTTTGTCCATCTCTGTGAGACAGACCCATAATCCCCATGCTCGCCTTGTGGTAATTTTATCATCAGAGATTGAGGCGATCATTGGAACATCATTAGTTGGTGCCTTAATTTGGTTGAAGGCATCCATTCGGGGTCTTCGAAGCCTTATGTAATGAAAGGCCTCATGATTCCCTTTCCCTGCAGGTTCTGGTGCTGCACTTATAAAATATAACTCCAGTGTATCACCTCGGCAAAGTTATTCATTGTTTGTCCAAGTATCATGTACCGCTTCCTGGATCCATCTGGGTAGACCCTTGATCTCTGGAAACGATGGGGACATAGTATAAACTGAGGCAAGTGCCCCAAATTCATACCACTGCTTGACATCATGGGGCTTTGACCCGGGCAGCATCCATACCCTAGGATATTTCCCCGAGGTATCAATCCTGGTAGTATTTGGATTCATACCTACTCTTGTGAGTAATTTCTCCCAGTTCGCCTGATAAGCCTGATCAGAAGAGGAGAAAATAATCAAGTTAGTATTAGACTCAGATTTTCCTTTCATGGGCCTGAGACTAATCTCTCCCTCTTTTTCCCCAGAGGTGGAGGGTTGATATGATGGTTCATGCGGTGAAGCCCTAGCATCATCTTTTTCTTGAGCCAGTGATTCAGACTCCACCAGCTTAGAACTTGCTAGAGGGGTATTTGAATCCCCATTTACCAGTTTAGGTGCCGGAACACGAAACTCTGCTTTCTCTAGAGGGTGTCTAGAAGCCCGCAGGATTGGCTTTTCCAGTGCTGACCCTAACTGAGTAAAGGTCAACAAACAGGCTCGTATTCTACCGGAGACTTTCGTCTTATCGGTAGCTTGCATTTTCCCCATCTGATCTGCATGGAGAGTGCACTCGTCCCATTCATCCAAAAGCATTTCCAAGTTTTCTCGGAGATGCCTTTGTGCTAGCATGATGAATCCAATCTCAGCAGGCTCCATCTCTTGTTAAAAAATCTGCAAGAACATTTTCATGAGATTTTAACACTACAATATCATAAATATAATACTGACATAAAGCTTGCCATCTAAGTAACCTAGCATTTTCAGGTTTTGATGCTATGTTATTTCTTATGAAAGCTTTAACCTGTGTATTATCAACTTTCAAAGTAAATTTCTTTGCTAGTAAAAATAAAGGCCATTTTTAAAAGCCTTTACAACAGCGAAGAATTCCTTCTCGTTGATATGCCATCTAATGGCCTTGTTTTCTAGAAACAAACCACTGCAATATCTGCATGGTTCTTCACCATATGGGGTGATCTTCATTAGGACAGCGGCCCACCAATGATCACTCGCATCTGTATAGAGGACCAGATTGTCCTCATCCTGTGGTATTGAGAGCTTTGGGAGGTTTTTACATTCCTCCTTTAGCTTTCTCATTCCTTGTTGATGTTCTTCTGTCCAGATGAACAGAACATCCTTTTTCAGCAGACTGCTAAAATGTTTCGATGTTTTGCAAGATCTTTGATGAACATTCCTGCAAAGTTAACAACTCCTAGAAAACTCTGAAGTTGTTTCTTCTCCTTCAAATTCTCTGGAAAATCTTGGACCTTTTGTACAATATGATCCTGTAGAGTAATTCCAGATTCATCGATTTTGATTCCCAAAAATTTCATTTTTTGGGTTGCAATTACTGCCTTCTTTTCTGACAATACTAAACCTTCCTTATAACAAGCATCTGCAAATAATTCCAGATGTTTGATATGCTCATTCATGTCTTTTGATGTTATTAGTATATCATCAATATAGACAAACATAAAGGAAAAATAATCTTTAAAGAGATTATCCATTTTCCTCTGGAAAATCTGGGGAGCATTAGCTAACCCCATTGGCATTGCATTCCAAACGTAATGCCCTTGTGGTGTGGAAAAAGCTGTAAGCTTCTTACTTCCTTCTTCCATGCGAATCTGGTAAAACCCTGATTTGCAATCAAACTTTGAGAAGACCTTAGCATTATGTATGCAGTTAATAAGGTGATCTCGACTTGGGATAAAATACCCATCAAACTCCAGAATATCATTAATCCCTTTATAATTAATGACAAGTCTAGGTCTACCTCTTTTGATCTCACCATGATTCCTTACCAGAAAGCCTGGACTACTGTAAGGAGAACTAGCCGGTTCGATCAACTTCAAATCAAGGTGCTCCTTGATAATAACTCTCATATCCTCCTGATCTTTTAAGTTCATCAGGATTGGTCGGAACCTCACAAACTCATGCTCCCTTTCCAGTTTCACCTTCAAAGTTGCTTTGAGTTGGTTCCTTTCCCACCATGCTAAAGGATTCTCACTGTAGCATCTTGAGATTTTCCTTTTAGCATCAGCAAGAGAAACCTGCATATGAACTTCAATTTCTTTGTTAGAAATTAAAGATTTCTTGAGGATATGGATCTCCTCCATCTGAAGATCCGTTTCTCGGATACAGCTAAGCACTGCTTCGCTGAACCTCTGTTGATCCTTCATCTTTGGTTGGATCATCTTTGGTTGACGAAGTTGGCCTTCATCACCACGTTTGCTGTGAAAACCAAATGGTAACTGGCGATTAAACGCCCCTTGCAGCCTCTGAACAATGATTTTATGATCACACTTAGTTGTGAACACTAATCTTCTCATTTCATTGTCCTGCATGTATCTTTTGAACATCTGTAGGAAATTATTTCCTAATAGAATGTCTGCTCCCGTATCATGGAAATAAATTGGTGGAGTTTTAACCTTGTACCAAGGTGTTTGACCTGCTCATCCGATTAATATTTCCATCTCTTTCACTCCTTTGGATAGGAGCAAAATTCTTTTAGAAAAATCTCTTCCAGCAATCTGTGGTAACATATCCTCGACCTCTGCTGGGAAGATTCCTCTTCTTGCTGTGCAAATTCCTGCTCCGGAGTCAATATAAGCAGCAAAGTATTCTGCCTTATATTTTTCATATAGCACTCCGATTGGAATGTATATAGAGAATGGACTCGTCATCCGAGTATGAGTCCTTTTTCTTCTATAGTAATTCCCATACCATTGCCGATTTGTTTCCAAGGTTTAAATCTTTCCAGGAAATCAAGTCCTAGAACAAGAACATCTTCTCGTCACGCTCTTCCTTTAATCTCTACAATAAAACCCCCAATATCTAGGGTTCCATTGTAATGATTTATCTCTGGCTGCTGTAGATAATACAAGACATTACAGGGAAAATTATTTTCCCATCTTGTAATATCAAATCTGATAGTCATTCCTCTCCATCCTTCTGGGCACTTCAGATTTACTGAAACTTGTACCTTCCAGGGTAATTGAGTTTGACTTTCTTGGATTTGAATGTTGACTTCCCTTCTTTGTGGAATCTCCATTCTGTCGGGACCAATGGCTGTGGTCACCTTCTTGAAAATATCAGGTATTTCGATGAATTGCTTTCCTAAGAATAACTCTGTATGATGAGAGTTGGAAAGCGCATACGAAATCTGATATGTTATTGAATAAGGTGTGTTTCCCTCATCCAATAACTCTTTTCGTTTGAAATCTTGATAGAGGGTCAGAGCTTTACTAAAACTCAAGTCGTTGAGATTGTATGCAATCTTTGGATAGATAATCTCAACCACTTGACCCGCACAAAGATTACCAGCAATGGTCCCCATTACTGAATCTTGAAGATTTCGAATCCTCCTATCACATATTGCTATGTCAATAGGAGCATCAATCCCTGTGAACATCGTGGATTTGAGCACCAACTGTATTGCCCCGATATGAATCCATTTCATCTTTTCGGCAATATCTGGTTTGAGCTTCTCCAAATCCTCGCGTATGTCTCTTGCTGGAATCAATTGCATCTCCACTTGATTCCCTGTGAACTCGATCTGAAGTGACATCTCTCGTCTAGTAATTCCATAGACGATATGATGTTTCCTTCTTCCTAGACTAAGGTTCCTAAGAACGCTGTCTAGATTGCTCGTATTAAAGCCTTGATACTTTTGAATGTTCAGGCTTTTCTTCATGATCTTGTCGATCAAGCTTGGAGAGATCATAGTTTGACTGGAAAATCCCGTCCGATCTTCTCTTTCTTGATGACAAGCTTCTGCTTCAATATGATGATTCTATAGATCCATCAGATTCTCCTTCTTCACTAAGGATTTCATCCTTCTCGTATATACTCTCATCTGAAGGTATATCTTCGAATTGGTAAACTTGTACCAATTCTCGGTAGTAGATGGCATCTTCGATGTCTGGTGTGGATTCGAATTTGTGCATGCCTTTCCTCTCGTTGTCTGGGCAATTTATTGAAATGTGTCCCTTTGCTCCGCAGGTCCAACAATTACAATCCTTAAAACTTTTGTTAGCTCTAGTATGAGCTTTTCTGAAAGTTTTTCTTGCTGGAGTCCTTCCCTGGAAACGATTTGAACTTGATCCTTGGAATGAACTCTTGCTCCTGGCTGGTCCGCTTCTTTGTCCAGATTTGTATGATCTAGCCTTCTGTCTTGACCACACCATTCTGGGCTTCCAAGGTTTTCTCCTTGAGTATCTTTCTTTGGAATAAGGTTGGTACCTATTCCTCTTGCTTTTAGTTATCGAGGGCTCTTCCCCAATAACCACTGGAAGATCATTATCTTCGCAGTTCAACTGAGCTGCTTTATTGATTCTTCGCAGCTTCTTCAGATTTTTCTGAGCGGTGGCTTGTTGACACCATTCTGAAAGCTTTTGATGTACATAGGACATCCTCTTGGCGATGCTGTCATTTGCCTTGGGGATATATTCCCTGATTAGCATCTCCTTCCATGGGCTTGGAAATTTCAGGAAGAATATTTCCTTCGCAATTGTTTCATCAGCTTTAGACTGATGTTGGTAGATTGTAAAGAGTTGAAGGAACTTATTGAGTGCTCTTTGATCTAAGACAGCAAGTCTTAGATTATAAAGTGTCAATAGATACTTCCTTTTCTTCTCTTTATCGAATCCTTCATAATATCCTTCGCCAATGAAATGATCTTTGAACAAGACACTCATCCTTCAGATAATTTCTGAGTAGGATTCCTCCGCGAAGCATTGATTCTTTACATCGATGTGAAATGCTTCCCAAGCGATTTTTACTACGCCTGCCAGACTAGTTTCAAGAATTTTTACTAGTCCTTCTTTGTTAACGTCGAGTGTTGCTGCTGCAATCCTCATTGATCCTCCCCATTCATCTATGATTGATTCCCGATCTTTGAAGCTAACTTCATCGAGATCGAGCATCACTCCGTATGGATGGATAGGATCCAAGGTGGCTTTTCCAACCGGTGAATCTTGGATTCTTGGTTGTCGCCTTCTTCTTGTTCTTTCCATCAGTACAGCCTCATCTGGTACTGTTGCAGTGTATGAAGGTCCCGCATGGAAATCACGGGCTTCCCTTATTGCTTCGTCAGGTGGCGCTTGTTGATTAAGCGGCACGGCTATGTGTGGTGGATGGTTGGCTTCCACCATTTGGTGTTGATTCATCTTGAGATCAACCACCTTCATGTTAGCAAAAGATTCTGCTAACTCTTGTAGATCATCAAGTCCGATTCTTTCAAGGTTATTCATGATTTTCCACCTTGAAATAATCGTACATATCTTTCTACTTGAGGATCCTTGCCTTTTTCTTTTACAGGTAAAGGATAATTTGGTCCTTCGGGGAACAGCATCTTTTTTCTTCTTTCTGAGCAAGATCTGTTCTCCAGTTGACCTATACGAACCTGAATATCTTTCAAGATGGTTATGATTTCATCTTGTTGAATAGATATTCTGGTTATCTCCTGGGGTACTCTGTACAGGCAGTTGCCGTAGTTTTGCACCGTCTTTTGGATCTCCCTTAAATCAACCGAGATTTTTGAATTATCTGGGTTGATTTCTTGGAAGACTAGAGTAAACTCCCTCCTGTCTGGGTTCATATGAAATGGGTAGGATGACCCATTTCTCTCTGCCTTTCCACCTCTTGTTGAAGTGTCTGGCCTACTCGGAGTAGATCTTGGTATCTACTCATCATGATAATGATCCGTAGACTTTCTTCTACAGATACAGGACCATGAGTCCTTTCATCTAACTTGTCCGCCCAAAAGAGAAATTTCTCTTAGTGTTTTCTTGTGGTAATCTCCAATTTTTGGAGAAAAAACCTGTAACAGAAGCATCTCGGACAAGTGTCCGGATCCATATTTTCTTGGAGGTCTCCTCCGTTAGGATAAATACTTTATACAATAAATAAAATATAATTCCTTAATAAACCTAGGGCTCTGATACCATTTTAAAGCACTGGTTAGAAATTGAAATTTTTCCTTTTATCAGTAAAATAGAGAATATTTTGTCCGTGTTTTTGCACACCAAACAGATCAAATTATACCAAAAGTGGATTAAAAACTAACAGTGATATGAAAATAGGTATTTTTGACATGTACACTTAGAAAATGGGTAAAATTATCACGTATTTTTAGAAAAGGTGTAATTTTATTTTCCACCCATAAAGTTATCACTTATCACAATTGAAGAGGATGAGAGTTGTCTTCTATTCGAGGAAAGTCCGACAATGTGTCGTTGCGACTTACGAAGATGAATATGTATACGTAACATTAACTATATCAATAATAGTATATGAGAATGAGAGTATCTTCCATTCGAAGAAAGTCCAGATACCCCAAAACGGGTCAGGTTGGACGGATCCGCCCGCGACATGCTTGAAGGCCGCAATTTCCATTTTGATAGGTTCGGTTCTGTAATAAGGCGGCAGAATCCACGTGGCGCCTATCCTTTTCTCCACGACTTAATTCAAATATAAAATTACAAATAAATCACCCCACTCCTTTTCTTTTATTTTCTTAAACTAATTAGCCTCCCCCTACAAAAACCTCCCCCACCGCCGTATATGCACGTTCTGCGCCACCACCCCCACCGCCATGGACGGCGGAGGCAAATCGCGGGAGAGCTTCTACAGTGTTCTTCTGGATCGGTTCGAGAGCCTCGAGGCCAGCCATCAGAAGCTCAAGGAACAGTTCCAAATTGTCGTGCGGGAGAAGAAGACCGCCCCCGGGGAGGAGGATACTACGTCAGATTACGATGCCGCTCCGCGTTATCCTGGATGGGCTGACATGCCCGGGGCTTACTTCGCGGAGAGCCCCTACCAGAGGGTGCTGGAGAACATGGGTCATGCACTCCACGTCAGCAGACCTGACTCCGGCGAGATCACGTATTGGTATTGTTTTTATCTCCAGTCCATTTATTTTTTCGATATGAATGCTTGCTTGAAGCAGTCGTCGGTTGTTTGATTTTGTTGGTCTACTTTGTTTTCGTACGGCTAGTTGAAACTTGAAAATTTTGTTTGGATTGGGTCAAATCTGGTCGCGAATGTTTCTCTGCATCTTGAATATATAGGGTTTTGTAGGAAATAGAGAACTTTCTGGGAATATGTAGCTCGTTGAAGTATTAGAGCTTGGATCTTGTTTCTGGGAGTTCTGTATTTGCTGCATTTTTTGTGTGAAGTATGTGTCTAGCAGTGAATTATTCGAAATTCTGCTTGCCAGCTACTCATCTGCCTCTTCGTGTGCTCTCGGGAGAGTGAGTTGTGGTATTGTAGCCAATAAATGGAGGATGATTGAATCGTACTTATTTTGTTTGGTCGACCATGTTTCTTGAGACTAAAGTGCCACATGAATCATGATAGTACGGTTTATGCGGTTTGATTTCACCATTTTTATGTCTTCTCGTGGTAGAAAACATATAGATCGCAGTTGTTTGATGTAATTGAATTTGAAGTGTATGTGACACAATGGTTGATGGAGCTGCAGTTTAGAAGGTGCAGTAAGTTTGTTTGTATTATAAGTCCAGCTAGTCACAATCAAAATCCTCGTGAAGTGAAAATAGGAGGGAAACGTGGAGATTATCTGTAAATATTGAATCTATCCTTATGTTAATAAAGATTTTACAAGAATTGCTGCACATATTGCATACAATAAAGGGAAAAAAAATCTCATTTTGCAGGAATTGTGCTGCTGAAAAATTGTTTGGGTATAAAGACTATGAAGCAGCTGGACAGGGAGCTGTTGAAATGCTTTTTGATGAACAACATCATCAGTTAGTTCTGTCAATTAGGGAGAGGGTGAGACTTGGAGAATCTTGGTCGGGGCAACTTCCTGTCAGGAAACGATCCGGCCGAGGTTTCATTGCACTGGTCACAAAAAGTCCACTATATGAGGGTGGTGAGCTTGCTGGAATAGTTACTGTATCAAGTGATGCAGCTGTATTTAATAAGACAAACTCGGGAGATATGAGAACACGTCAAGATAATGAGCAATCTAAATTTCGTAGAATAAATTTGAAGAACATCCAATGGAATCAGCGGCCACAAATTGCAGCTGTGCCCAACCTTGCATCTTCTGTTTCAAATTTGGTGCTTATCATTATGACCCTATTTAGCATTCTGCCAATGTTTTATCCTCCTTTTCGCATACATTAGACTATTCTGCTGATTCGTCAGGCCTCAAAAGTCTTATCTCGGACGCGTGCCGATGTTGCCTCTGATACATGTAGAAGTACGAAATTCAGCGAGGAAGTTGAAGCAGAAAGTCATGATGCAAGATCAGATAGACCACCGAGAACCCCTGTGAGTAATAGTTAATAGTTAAGCAGCTTGTGTTGATTTATTAACCTGGAATGTATATGAACAGAAAGCTATAATTGTTGCAGATTGTTAAGGGTCCTTTCGGTTTGCCCATATTAAGGAGTAGAACTGAAGGGATGAGCTCAGATAAGGAGGAAGTAGCATCTGAATTTTCTCAGCCTTCAAAAATTGTATGATTTTCTCTCTCTCTTTTTTCCTTAAAACATTTTGCATATTAGTCCAGCTTTAGCCATTCTCAGCCTTCAAAAATTGTATGCTTTTCTCTCTCTTTTTTTCCCTTCAAATATTTTGCATATTAGTCCAGCTTTAGCCATTGGCAGCATGAGTTTCTCCTGTCTGCCTTACAAGCGCTAATTAGTTTATTCAGATATAGCCATGTCATATAGAAATTGTTGCATTGTAAGCTCCAGAGCAAAATCATCTAGCTCTATTTGAGATAGTTGCTAGCTCGTGCCTTGTTGATTTTGCCCTGGATTTTATAATCTGATGAAATATCTGGTTTGTTCAATCTTATCGATCTTAACTTGTTGCTTGCTGTGTGGTTCGAACTGTATAGAATATTTCCAATAGTTTTTTGTACCATAAACTGCAGGCAGTGAAAATCTTAGAGAAGTTGCATATAGGAGTAAGCAGCAACTTGGAAAAAGCCATGGACGAGAGAATACAACAAAATGGTTTGGAAGATAATTCAATGAGGATAAAAGCAGGAAATGGAATATGTGCACAAAGATATTCGATGCAGAGTGCTACAAAAGGAACCTCTGATGTTGCAGAAAGAAAACACGCAAACTTGAATCTGAATCCCTTCTTTAAAAATGAGAGTTCCTCAGCAGAAGCATTTTCTGGTGCTTATCAGGGACGTTTTGAAGTAAGAAGAAATATTGAAGAGGCATTCAATGGACAGTCGGATTCTCAAAAGAATCCAGGTTCGCCCGAGAGTTCTGGTAGTGGTACTGGAAGCTCATCAAGCAAAGGTGAAAATGATACGCATCTCTACGTCAGTTCAGTGATCCAATGGGAGGATCTGCAGTTGAAAGATGAAATTGGGCAAGGTAAAGTTTTTGGAAATTGATTGAGATACACTTGAGCAGACCAAAGTAGAAGTCATAGATGTCTGATCTTGTGAGTAGTGTATCATCAATTTTGATGCAGATCCATTGCCTTTCAGGTTCTTTTGCAATTGTGTACCGTGGAATCTGGAATGGATCGGTATGTTGCTCTCTTCATTAGTGACCTAATTATTACAAGAGATATGTTCCTTGTGAAGCTTATTTTTTTTCATACTACGCAGGATGTTGCAGTTAAGGTTTTGACAGGTAACCAATACGCTGAGGAGACATTGCTCAACTACAAAAAAGAGGTGCATTAACATTATTCATTATACTGAAGTTCTTTCAAGTAGCTCCTGCGATTCTGACTTTGCAGTTCATCATGTTGTTTAGATTGATATTATGAGAAGATTAAGACATCCAAATGTATTGCTGTTCATGGGGGCAGCATGTACAGAGGAAAGAATTGCCATTGTCACAGAATACATGACCAGGTAAGATGAGCAAAGCGACTTTTTTTGGGGTGGGGGTCTAATATCTCATTTGAATTCTGCTTATGCAACATTATATTATGAATATTATCAGGGGGAGTCTCTTTAAAGCACTACATAGAAGCAACCAACCGTTGGAGATAAGACGCCGTCTGAGGATAGCTCTTGACGTGGTATTGCCTGTTCTCAAATCGATCATGTTCCTTAGCTTCTTCTGTATTTTTTGAGCAGTCATGTCCATTAATTGGTTGAAGTTATTCACCCTCTTTAATGTTGGTTACAGGCTAGAGGGATGAATTATTTGCATCACAGAAATCCACCAATTGTGCATAGAGATCTGAAATCTTCAAACCTTCTAGTCGACAAAAGCTGGAACGTCAAGGTATTCTGTTACAGATGCAAGAATATGTCATTGGATCACATTGTACTCTGCATTCAAGTAATTTATAGAATTCACACTAAATTTACTTCTTTTCAGGTTGGTGACTTTGGCTTATCAAAGCTGAAATATGCAACTTTCCTAACTGCGAGATCTGGAAGAGGCACAGTTAATATCATTACTTATTCCCCCCTCTTATTCAAATATACACTTCGCTGTGTTGCCTATGGCTTTTCTTCACAATTCTGATTTTATTTCTGTGAATTTCTGCAGCCTCAGTGGATGGCCCCTGAAGTCCTTCGGAATGAACTTTCAACAGAAAAGTAATCCTCCCAAACTAATGATCTATACTTGCGTATATATTTTACATCTATGGTGTGAATTGGGTGGGTCGTGTTGGGGTGGGGTTAGTTGGAAATAGTTGCACATATCAAATATGACCACTACTCCACATAAAGCTAAAATTTGCTGCCTTGGCTTATGAAGAATACACTAACATGAAAGCTTTTAGAATTTTTTCCATATGTTCCAGTTATAATCTTAGATTTCTTACGAGTATCAATTCTGGATACTAGGATCGCGATAAGATAGCACATTTCTTAGTAACCATACACTGGGTAGAAAAAGAGTACAAAACTACAAATCCTAGGATTCCATGTGAGGATCTTCAGTATAAATTTTTTGCTGTTTTCTTGAATGATGTACATACTCGACCCCTTTAACAGGTCGGATGTCTTCAGTTTTGGTGTCATCCTGTGGGAACTAGTGACTGAACGCATTCCCTGGAGCGACCTGAATGCTTTACAGGTAACTTTGCTCCAAGCAATCCACTACCACGTGCAAGAGACAGACTATTCTTGTTAAATTATCATCATGCCATGCTTTTTTGTGTTTCTTATTTAATCTATTTTCTTGTTTACCTTTATAAACAAGGTTGTTGGGGTTGTCGGCTTTATGGATCGCAGACTGGATATTCCTGACAACACTGACCCCCAAATCTCTTCCATCATCTCTGAATGTTGGAGAAGGTAACCAAACAGTAGTTTCGGTTAAGGTTGCTGATATCTAGCAATCTACGCTCAAAAATCACATTCTTGATTGAGTTTTCTTGAACTTGCTACAGCATCCCGGAAGATCGTCCCTCTTTCAAAGAGATGATTCCCATGCTGGCCAACTTAGTAGTCCAAGCAGGTGGTGGTCCGGCTCTGACCAAATTAGCTTCGCCGTCTTAAATTTTTGCCGTTGCTGCTGCTATATACTAACCAGGACAGCAGCTCTCTTGATGGTCTTAACAGGAAATAGGAATCTGAATGTTTCCTTTCACCCGTAAGGTCTGCCTTTTAATGGCTTGTTCCTTTTGTCTTTTTTTTTTTCTTTTTCTTTTCTTTTTCATATATTTCCTCCTCTCCCCTCCTTATTTGAGATGTGAAGAGGAATAATAAGCAATCCCGAAGTGGTGGGGAAAGTGTAAGAAATTTGGAGGGACGGAAAGAATGAGGAAGGAAATAAAAGAGTATGATTATAGACTACTTGCTGTGTTGGAGATTTTGTGTTGTTCCTACAATGCCACCACATGCATTATTATAAACATGAAGTTGAAGAAAATATCTTGAATAATAATGTTGAATAGGATTTGTGTAGTTGAAGATTATATTGTTTCCTTGAGAGCATAGGTAAACAGTTGGTCAAGGTTTTACACAATCTCAATTATTAAAAACTGAAAAATGTTAAAATGAACTTCACACTCCGTTGGTATGCAGTAATGCTTCATAAATGGAATGATTGTTCCTTTATTCATTCCAATTGTTGGTATGTAATTACAATCGGGAAAGATCATTCTTGTAGGAATCACTAAATCGATGAACATGAGATTGGTAATTCTTTCATTTTCAATCATCAGTCTTGGTGCGCCGGGCTATATGAAGAAAATCAACTAATAAGATATTTGATAAAATATTTGAGTAGTGTATTTTTATACAACTAATAATTAATGGTGATAACAATATATCGGGTTGATCTAATCCCTCTTGAATCTGACTTGTTAACCAAATTATTTTTGTGTGCCCTACTAGCAAGTAGGATTGTAAGGGAATGAAACCATTCGTTAATTATTCAGTTGAGTCTCGAACCGAGTTTGACTTATTTTTTACCTGAACTCAAGTTTAATGATATTCAATTCGAAAGGTTCGTGAATATATTCAAATTTAATTTTAATAAGTTGAGTTTCAAATAGATTCGTAACTTTTTTTAACGAGCTTGTTGGCGAATGTTAAAATCAAACTTTCGTATAGTTCGTAAATTATAGTGAAACTAGTTCACGAATTTGTCAAATTAATATAAATATATAATTATAATAAATAATTCTAATAAATGAACATTTTCATTTTTTAAAAATATCAATCCATACATTGCTTTATCTTCGTTCCCTCCCTATGCTATGCTCCCCCGGCGCAGGCCTACCACGCTTCGCGCCTGCGGCGTTTTCGCCAGACGGTCTTTGCCGGTAATGCCATCCTCCCCGCTGGCTGTATGGGCGGGTTGTCCCTCACTGCTGCGTTCTGTTAGGCTCAAACCTTAATATGCTCACTGATATTATCAAGACTAGCATTTCGGCCTCGTAGTCTTAGTGTCATCATTCCTCTGCCTCCTACTGGGGTGGGGGCCTGCTATGTTAAAAGCGAGAGAAACCCCATCCCTTTCTTTCATTTTTTCGCCTCCATGTCTCCCGTGTATTATAAATATTTAATTTCTATTAAATATCATTAATGTTATCGTGTATACTAGTCAGCCTTTTAAGGAGTTAAAAGGGAAAGTTGTTGACTCATGTAGATAACCCAAATTATTTTAATATTTGGGCTTCCCTTTTCTTTTTATTGGGCTGCCAAAAGCCACCTTTTATTTTATGCTCTATATTTTTTTCTTTTTGGCGAATAAGAAAATGCAAGTATGTATTCTTTGGTCTAAATTTCATTTAGTTTTAAGCTTTTATGGATATATCAGTTGTATAATGTATTTTACTAGATATTTAGATGGGCGAGAGCCATGTCTTGTCTCCCTTTTATTCTCACATCAAATCTATATACTATATTAAAACAAGGTTTTCAATTGAACATCAATTGTAATGGTAATTATGTAATTATATTCAAATTAATGGCTTATTATATAAATGTAGATTAAATGATATTAACTACTAATAAATAATAATTAAATCTTTCAAATTACTAGGTTATGAAAGTAACTATCCAAATATTTGTATAATTATATTAATTCAAAAATTTAATCTATTTTTGTATGTAGAAATATATTCAATATACATCTTAAATTTGAAAAAAAAATGTTATAATATAAACAAAATTACAAAATCATGATAATAATTGTTCAAATAATCTAAAAATAATTATTAAAAACTTATTTTAAATGAGTAAATTAAATATAGAAGACTAACTATTTATTAATTCACATTATGTAAAATATAGGGTTAAGATATTTTCTCATTCATATGTGTTACCTATATATGGAGTTAGGTTGATATGAGAGGAAAAAAATTATGTATATTCAAACAGTCTAAAATTAATAATTAAAATTTATTTATTTATTATAAGTACTTTATATTAGGGACATAAAATTTTATTTTTAATAGATAGTTGATATATATATATATATATATATTTCATTTCCCACCCAATAAGACTACCTATATATATATATATAATTAATGTACTGATATTTATACATAATTTTTGTAATATATATGTGATTATTACATTTGTTCTTATATTATTAGTGATTACTTTTATTATAATTGTTTTATTCATTTGAACATTTTATGAAGTAAGTTAAATTAATATCTTTTTGTAAATAGTGTAAAAAAGTCTCTTATAAGAATTTTACAAGGAACATAATATATTATTTATTACATAATGTGAAAAATAAAAGAATGATTCACGATAATTTTTATAGTTCAATGTTCTCATTAGTAGCACTATAGTTTTTTTAAGGTAATACATTACTTCAAATAATATTTATATTATTTTTGTCACCTAAGGCCACAATGAATTGGACACAAACATTAAAAAAATGAGACTTAATATTTTAAAGATATTTTTTCTTTCTGAGAAAGTAATCAATTTTAATGAAATTGTCCAATAAGAACACGTTATCACTCTTAGCCTACCAATTGAGTAATATTTTTTTTTAGATAATTGTCACTGAATACATAAACTAACCACAATTTTTGTTATTGTACATGAACTATAAAATCTACTCAACAATGCATCAACTATCATTTTTTAGCTAATTAATACATCGGGCTATTTTCGGTCAAACTAGGGAAAAGTAGCATATCCTCCCTTATGATAGAGGCCCCTATGACGGATCACCCCTTATGGTCCGATTTTGTTCAAATAGATCCCTGAAGTCGATAAGTTGATGCAACTTAACCCTCCCTTCTAACGGCCATTTAATGTCGTTAAGTAAATTAATTTTTTATTTCAGCACCTTATCGAATTTAGGGGCCTATTTGAACAAAAACTGGATCACAAGGTATGATATGCCATAGGGGCCTCTACCCTAGGGGCAAATATGCTATTTTTACTATGTTTTAAATATCACGTATATTATATTATATGTTCATTTTCACTAAAAATAAAATTTACTTAACGAAGTTGCAGCAACTTATCGATTTCAGGGACTCATTTAAACAAAATCGGACCATAAGGGGTGATCCGTCATAGGAGTCTATACCTTAAGGGCGGATATGCTACTTTTTCCGTCAAACTAATGTATATGTGGACCAGACTAAATGATGGTTCATGTACAATACTAGAAATGGTGGTTAGTTTGTGTATTTATCGACAATTATCTCTTTTTTACGAAAATTATTGGTTACATGCTTTCACTAAATATTTAGTCTTCAATTTTTTTTTTTATAAATGATTGTATTTTTTTGTAATTTAATTTTCTTTATTTATTTTTGTCAAGACCGAAGATATATGAAAAACTTTAAGAAACAAAAATATTTGATTGTCGGATTGTGAAATCGTTGTTTATCTTCATCTTTTAATTCCATGAATTTGAATTGTTTGTTTTGATTATAAAATAGATTATAGGTCATCTAATTCTCCTTTATATATATATATATAGATATAGACATAGATATATATTTAAATTTATCATTCATTTAAACCGTAAAAAATGGTAAAATTACTAAAAAATGATATTGAATGATGAATTGTGAATAAAAAAAAAGATTTAGAAATAAAATATGTTATAAATTTTATCTATTATATCTTCAAAAATCAAACACACCGTAATGTAACTCATATGCTTTTACTCATATAAAAAATTATTATATGAAAAATGAGAAAATATGTGAACCATCTATTTTGGATTAATCTATTAATTTGATTTTATATTATATATCATTATTTTATCTATTAATTTACTCATAAATTATTTTTTTACTACATGTTTATATTTAATGTATACTAAATTGTTTATATTTAGTTGTAACAATCACGCTCTATTAAATATAAAAAAAAATGTTACTATTTTTTAATTTGAATTTGTAGATTGTTACATATGAATTATTTTATTAGTTTAACAACTCTATTGTACGTCTTTGTATGTATAAATACTATTTTATAAATGTATGATTTAAATTATACTACTCCCTCCGTCCCGCTAGATTAGAAGCATTTATTTTTGGATCGGAAACCAATATTTGCTTTTAGTATGACCCACATACTTTTAAATTGTAAAAGTTACCAAAAAAGGAAATGTGTCTAATCTAGCGGGATGTCCCAAAAAAGAAAATGCTTTTAATATAGCGGGACGGAGGGAACAATATTTTTAAAATTATCTCTATTACTTTTAACTTTTATCGTGCATCGTACAGGTACATAAACTAGTATTTGATAATAATACTCTAAATACATACTATCACCCTCCCGCTAAAAGTGTTCACGTTTCTTTTTGAGTCGTCCCGCTAAAAGTGATCACGTTTCCATTTGGATTGTCCTATTAAAATTGGTCACTTCTCCAAAAATGAAAATATTTTACCTTAAAATGCATCACTCTTACTTTTTTTCAAACACAATACTTTATTATCTTAATCTTCGTATTTCTTTATGGCCGTTTTTAACGGTATGGAGGGAGTAGTATTTATTGTGTTGAGATGATATTCACTCGTAATTTTTTATTAAATATATATATATATATATATATATCCTAAATACATATAGAAATCATAACAAAAAAGAAAAGGTCAGTTTATGTCTTCCTTCGTAGTTTGGCGAATGTCTCTTGTATTTTGTTATAAAATTTTGGGTTAATTTAGTATAAATAAATATATAAACGTTCAATGAATTTTGATTTTTTTTCATAATTTATCAAAATTTGTTCAAAAATTTAGCAAAATTTGAAGTGTTGACATGATATGAGTAAGTTCAAAATTTTAAATTCTTCTAGATCTTGAAATTTTAAATAAATAATTTATAATTTAATATTTACAACAAAAATAAGCATTACTAAAAAAAATAAAAAGAAAAATCCAGTATTTTGCTTTAGAGGATTGCAACGCGTTAGTTGTTTTTTTTTTACAGTGATTAGGGTGAAATATTAGAATTTAGACATAGGCAGGTTAGATTAGACTCTATTACGATTCTTACTCACTTCGTCGTTTTGTTAATATTGGTTGTTTTTTTTCGTACCACGTTTGAATATATTAATAGCAAAAACTAATATTTTAAAATTTATGAATTATATTATTTTTTATCTTTTAAATAATTTCTAAATTTATAATTCTAAAAGAAAATAGTTTGGCCAAGAGAGTATAATGTTTTCGAAAATGTATAAGGTAAGAAATATGGGTGGTTTGTTTGGGAATGCTCGCGTCATATTTTATCCGTTCTATTATTTGTCTCATGTTATTTTGAGGACGTGTATTACAAAAATGCTTTTTTGTGTGTGAAGTGGGATAAAAAAAATTGATTAATTTTTCAAGTGTAAACCTGTTGATGGAACAAATGAAGTATATCATATCTGGAGTCTCTAGAATGAAATTATTTTCATCATCTTCTGCGATTATTTTGTTTATTTGAGTATTTAAAAGAACAACTTTATCGAAATATATATGTGTGTGTATATATATATATAAAAGCAACAAAGATCTATATTTGTATCTATCTCTGTATGCCAGTATGTCAAAATTAATGAAGAAATTTTCATCTTAGCCGCTTAATTTCATAAAACTTCAGAATAGTT
The DNA here is from genome assembly GCA_026898415.1 of Leonotis leonurus. Lineage (NCBI taxonomy): Eukaryota > Viridiplantae > Streptophyta > Magnoliopsida > Lamiales > Lamiaceae > Leonotis > Leonotis leonurus. Next base: position 2,526,823 of record JAPKLX010000040.1, read on the forward strand.
TACATTTAATAAAATTCGATATACAAATGTATTGTCACATATTCTCATGTGTTTATGTAAGTAAGTCGCATAATGCATTGATAGAAGTTGATCGTTGCAAGAAAAGAAATAATGACCGAGTAATATACAAAATCAATGTGTATATGTTGCTATTAATTCATTAATAAATAAAAATGAAACAAAGGCTAGGTAGATAGATGCACGTGATGTTTGATATATTTATGAGATTGTAACTGCTTTCCTAATTCCTACTGTCTTTCTTTTTTTCATTCTTATTCTGCATTTTGAGAGCGAAGACACCATAATCATAAAACCGAAAAGATAAGGATACGAATGAAGCCGACCATTAATGACTAGTACGAACACCAGGAGTGGTCTAATCCAAGGAGTTCCTTGGATTAAAGGTAGTTTTCGACAGATTTAAGATAAAAAAACAAGGCTCTAAAAGATATTTAGTTATTCCTTTTCAAATCCTCGGAATATAATCTCAAAGTACTCAAATTCATCAACTTGCCTTTTTAAAAAGGACTTCCCTTGAAATTTTTTATCTTTTACTTTTAGCTTACATACATGTTTAGATACCTTTAATGCCAATGAAGAAATGAGAGAAAATATATAATATTTACTTCATTCGTCACATTATTCATGACTCGTTTACTATATTCGGATATTACAAGTAATAACTTATTTTCAAAACAAAAAATCTTTTACCTTTAAAAAATTAATCAATTTTATCAAGTTTCACTCATTTACACACAAAATGTTATTTGGCTTTTATAAAAACTGATTTTGATCAACTCTATTTGAGTCTTTGGAGTACTTTCGGATTATATTACGCGTCGAGGATTTGTGCTTGTGGGCCTGGGTGAATATTGCAGACTAGCGGATCTGGTGGTCTACAATTGTTCGGACTTGGTAAAGGTTGTTGGGGCACCTGTAGTAGGACAAAGAACTTATCGCAATGCCTGCGGACCAATTTACGATGTCTTCGTCGCTGACGTTCGTCAAGCAGACCATGTGTATTTAGTTTGACCAAATCTGTAAAATAATACTTGCTTTGTTCCACTAAAAGTGATTTAATTTGACTGGTCAAATAAAGTCATTTTCAATGAGACATACATAGTAATTCGTTGCTTTGTCTGAAATTTTTCATAAAATATTTTGTGAAAATCTCTTTACTACGTCCGAGTAGTCTAAATAATGAGGTCATGTGACATGAAAATACTTAAGCCTAATAACTATTATCGGTATCTGCAGAGGTTGAGCTGCAGCTGATGTGATGTGATATATAAACACTCACTACTAGAATATGGAGAACGGCGAAGGGAATTTGCAAGGTGTAATATCCATCTTTAAATACCAATGAAATTACCAAGGAATTAATATTCATTTTTAAATACCAACGGAATACCAAGAGGTTAATATCCATCTTTAAATACCAACGGAATTACCAATAGATTATAAATTAAATTAATATTTTTAAAATTATATATATTACCAAGGGATTTAATCCATTAATTAAATAGCTAATATTTTTAAAATTTATTTATCATTACTGAGGGATTGAATTCGTTGGGAATTAAATAATTAACTTATTTAAAATTAATATATTATTACCAATGGAATTCATACGTCTGCAATTTTATTAAAATTAAATTTTTATTACCAAAGGAATTGTTTTTGTTGGGAAATAAATAATTTTACAAAAATTAATTTATTATTACCAATGGATTGGAGTAGTTGGGAATTAAATAATTAATTTATTTTTACTAAAGGAATATGTCTCTTTGTAATTAAGTAATTAAATATTAAAATTATTTTTTAATGCCAAGAGATTATATTCCGTTGGGAAATAAAATAAAATTTATTAAGCACGCTTTCTTCTCTATTCACAAGCCCTAATTTCATCCTAATCGGCTCTACCATCGGCGTCAGATTCTCCACAGCTAGCTCTAATGGACGAACCTACAAGGCAAATACCTTCTTCCTGCGGTCACACTGCCGCCACTCAACGTATTCATTTCATTCTAGCTGCTCCTAGGGTACCTGCATTGCTCTTTCGCTATCTTCAAACTAGCAGCGCCTCGTGATCCATAGAGCTACGCGTTTCTTGTTTCTCTCTCTCTCTATTACTTCCCCTTTTTTTTTGCTCTTTTCATGATATTTGTACACTTTCGTGCTTTTACTTATGTGAAATCTATGAATGAATCTGTTGAAATTGACCGTCAAGTGCAAACCAAATCTAACTTTTCTTCTTAGATTTGGTGTCTATTTTTAGCTGAATGTTGGATGTGGTTTACAATTTACTCCAATTTCTTGCTTACTAAGCTTGAATGCAGTGGTTGAATTTTGCGTTCGACCCTTCAATTATGATGCATTTTACTAGAGGGCCTGACCCCTTATTATTGAATTGTAATTGTGATTCGAATCTCCGCAATCATTGTTTATAATCTCCATGGCCAAGACCATGGACTCCATAGTTTCTATAAGATAAAGCCGTCTCGATCTCATCGACGGTGGGGACAGAGTTAGGTGGTAAGAAGAGGTGGGAATCATATGAAAATATGGAATTTGATTCAACATTGTTGTGATAAGGTGCTGCATAATAACTCATCGAAGAGTTCTCTGACTAGCTCATCTTCACTGCCTTCTGCCACCTTAATTAGCTCTTTCATCATTAATTTATTATATGCTTTAAGAATGTAGTTTGAGCATATAATATACTGTATGAGGCTTGTTATTAAGCTTAAGGCTGTGGGAAAAGGTCATTAATGTTAGGTTAAAGAGTGGAGCAGATGAAGAGGAAGGTTTGATGATTTTTGTCTCTGCATTGCTAAGTTCAAATTATGAAAGAAACTTTAGGTGGTGGTTGCTAGTTATGAACTGAATATATTTGGAGATAAGGTGTTATATATATATATATTATATATATATATACATGTGCTGTAATATATAGTCCGTGTGTAGGAATCTTTTTAAACTTTATTATATATATACATGTACCATAATTCTTAGACCTTCCTAATTTCAGCACTCTTAAGTCATGTCTTAAAAAGTGTTCGAGTCACGTTTGCTGCATAAATTTTACTCTGTTTCACTTATACTAGTTATAATCTTCTGTTCTTTATGTTGGCTCAAGTTATATATTCTTCTCATTTTCCCTGAAATCAGGAGAGTTGATACTTTGGATATTCTTTTTGATGTTTATATCTTCATAACTGAAACATATTGAAATAAAAATATTAATAACATGCTTGTGACGAGAGATCTTTTACATTCGATCTAGGTTTTTAAGAACAGAAGCATTGTTCAGCAGCTCGTGAAAAGGGCAGAAAAGGCTGGTTTCAAGACCATTGCTCTAACAGTTATAGGCCCAGACCAACTAATTAGTTTGGCCCAATTGGTTTATTATTATTAGGCCTGCATAGTATTAGCATACAGCCCAACAAAAGTGCTTCTCGGCCCAAGGTTCTACGTCCTTCTATTCCTAGACTTAGACTTTGTTGGGGAAAACCCTCCTGCTTCGGAAGGTAGCGTTCTTCTTCTCCTTCATTGAACACGGCAGTCGGCGCCCCTAACCAACCCTTGCCGCTGCCTCTCCCTTGCTCGTTTGCTTCTCGTTCTCGACGCTCAGCCCTCGACTATACAGTGTGAGGCTTCGCCGGAGTTCGGCCGTCGAAACCCCAAAGGTAAAGGTTCTATCATCTTTTTAATATTTAAATTTATAGTTTCTTATTCTTCTATATTAACTTATTTATTGGTTTGTTGAATTTGTCTTTGCTGTGTACAGAGCAACCGTCTTTGACTTCATCGCTGCGCTCTCCTTCTCCAGCGACTCGGTTCTTTCGGCGTCGCTCTCCTTCCTTCGACAGAGGCTTTTATTAGGTAAGGTTTTTCTTCTTTAATTGCTCAAGTAGGGTTTTAGTTTTAAGATCACATTCTGATTTATCCTTATAGTTTGCATATTGTTTTTATTCTTTATTGAAACGTTTTGTCCCCTCTTGATTTTGAGGGAATCTGTTTGGTGGTGTAGAGGCCGGAAGGGATGAGATTTGACCCGAGTTCGAGGTCCAGCAATGACTGCGACTCCGTTTGGGGTCGACAGCTCCTGGCTCGTTTGGCTGGAGTCTGAGTTGGGAGCTCACAGTTGAAGCTCCTCTGTTGGGACAACTTCTAAGCGCTGCTCCGTAGCTATAGGGTGAGGTGGTCTGTTGCAGACCCGGAGAGGGCTTATTAGCCTCAACTAAGTCCTCTGTTCATTCTTCTCTTTATGTCTACTGTTAAAGTTCTACATGTGTTTTATGAGTTCATGAAGTATGGGTAGATCATAGGATTTAAGGTTGTGATATACTACTGAGTTGTTCTAGGGCAGATTGTAGTTTGGAGTTAATTTTGCTATTTTAAGTGTGAATGTGAATTGATTTTAAATTCTGTATCTTATTTCTTAAAATCATGTCATTCCTAAATCTGAATATTCGGTTATAAGTTCACGTTTTTGGGGTCTGAAGTGTGCTAAAAATATGCTTACGTTCTGAAATTGAGTATATGACCATAGATCTATGTTCTAAAATCAGGATGTAATGCCCCGCTCTTTTCGTTAGAACTATCTTGTATTAGATATTTCGTGGATAATTAAATTGCGCCTATGAATAGAATATGAATTGCAAATTGATAATGTTAATTCCTACATTGCCTAAATTGAACTCATTTCAATTTAAATCTCATTATAAATGAGAATTTAGTATGAGATTAAAATCTTTATTATTTAATTATTAAGAATCTTTATCATCCTAAATGGACTAATTATTGTTATTATTATTAAATTTTAAAGTAATTATAATAAGAACTTAGTATAAGAGAGAGAACTAATATCTATTATAGCTAGGTGGAAGATTCAATTATAAAGTAAATGAGAAATTAAAAGAAACCATGATTTTAATCTTAAACACCCTATCAAATGATGAACCATCGACTAAATGGAGGAGGGAATTGTCATAGTCTATAGATGGGATGACTAATACAATTTAATAAATGATTGAATAAAGGTTCAGAATAGTACAAATTAGTTTTATAAGTACTCAAGGTGGAGTGTGAGCACAACTTTACACAAAGGAAATAGAATTTACAGTGACTCATTTCAATTAAAACCCATAAGACAAAACAAATTAGTATTAGAATGCTTAATAACCATGGGATAAAACCATTGAGGAAGACATCTTAGAGGAATTCATTGATTAAAATTAAGACACATGTTACCCTATATAAAGAGTAAATTTTTAGACTTAACTACACCTCATTTAAATCACACTAAAGTGCTGCCAAATTGGAGAGGAGCAAAAAGTGCATATCAGAGAAGAATATCAGAGGAGAAGTAGTGAAGTTTTAAAGGTAAATAACTCTCAGCCTATAGCAATTAATATTCTCGTTCATATCTAGTTCAAAAGACTTATATAAACTTCATAACTCCGCTTCACCCTCTAAATTCCAGAAAACACAGATATAAGACAAATTATAACTTGAATTTAGATGCTCAAATCCTTGAACTTAAGTGCTGCATCTCTGAACATGAGTTATCAATAGGAATGTGGTAGAAAACTTCTTGAAAGCAACGAAGGACACAAGTAGAATTGATTCTCCAGAACATAGTCTGTTTACGTTTACTACTCTTAATATAGATATACGCATGATAAGAATTTAATCCTGTGATTAGAATTTCAGCACACTAAGAAACAAGCATGGGGAGATTCTAAATATTTTAGCACTCAAAACAACTTCACATAAACGGCAAAACAAATCAAAACCGTAAGAACTCATGCATAAAAATGACAAGGAATAGGACACTTAGCTGACAATGATCATCATCAAAGAGGACAGCCGCAAGAACCAACCACGAACGGCTCCGAACCAGTCCGAACAATCTTGAACAGCCCCGAACCACCCCGAACGATCCCGATTAGCCCCAAACCAGTCCCGAATGGTCCCGAACAGACCCGAACAGCCCCAAAGAGCTCCGAACGGCCTCGGACAGCCCCGAACCAGTTCCAAATCACCCCGAACCAATCTCGAACAGCCCCGAATCCCCGAATCACCCCAAAACCAATCTGAAAATTTAGAACTCTCACAAGGCTCAATTAGTTCATGAAATTAGAAAAGGATCTGAAAATTTCAAATCATACACAATAAATAAACAAAACGAAAAAAAAAAAACTATAACTATGGAGACTTGGACTCCAGAATAGACATGCACAATAAGATAAAACACATCCCTAGCTTAGCCAAGACTTAAACTTCATCAGAGGTGTATGACCAAATAGAACATAAAATAAAACACACAATGAAAGAACAAGAGGAAGGAGACTTACCAGCGATCGGCAGTGGCAGCAAGGTGGCGACACCAGGCAACGGGGATTGCTCCACTGCTGTTCGCGCCGAGACATAGCTACCTCGAAGCGGGGAGGAGCGATTCGGAGAAGGTCTAGCCTCCGTGGAGCGAGCAGCCACGGAGCAGGCGCTGAAGAGGTGGCGAGGCGCGGCTCTAATCCTAAGTGTTATTAAAATAAGAAAAGAGAAATCTTAAACACTCTAACAAAGATAAACGGGAGGAATAAGAAATAAAACAAAAGCAATTAAAAATGAATACCAACGGATTGATGCTTTAGAACCAGGTGTTTAATTCCTATTCAATGTCTAATTGATCAAGCATTCATACTCGATCAAGCACACTAAAGGTTGCCTAGCGAATTACTTCCGTATTAATACACTAAGCCGTGATCTTAACTTTTGTATACAGTTCACACCTTTAGTAATTACTTAATCTTATATAAATTATTATTCTCACGTTTCCGGTTAAGAATAATGTTGATTAACCCTAGGTCTCCTGTCAAGCAGATGATCAGTCTGCTTAACTTATACATATGAAATTAATGGTGATCAAGCACTAATTTCCATACAAAACAAGTTAATCAACGAGCATGTTGGTAAATAAATGGGAAAAGAAAAATAAAAATAATATTATGGGAAAGAAAAATAAAGATTACATTAGCTCCAAAATACAAATCTCTAAAGCTATTCTATTACAAAATATAATAGAATAAAATGGTGAAAAACGTTGAAGTTGAGTCGAGGAAAGATCCCTCTTTCCGCAAGACAATATTATGCCCTGGTAGTGCTCTCGGTAAGGCGTATTGTTTCCAAAGATAAAACGACTTTCGTCTCGGTGGTGGCAGCACCGCGAACCAATGAGCTCTGGCGAACTGGAAAAGATTGAGGACAAAACTTCTTCTAAATGCTTGAAGAAGAAGAATGCAGCAAGATGCTTGTTGTGAATGATGTGGGTGACTTTCTCGTGTATCTCGTGTCTGTGAAATGCATGGAGACTACCTATATAAAGGTCAAATCCACTCAAGAGGAGTTATAGGAATTAATTGAGATAAATGTCCATTCATGACAATTGATTCTAATTAAACCATTTGGACGTTACTGGAGTTACAAACGTTGGTGGTAATTAATTATAATTAACCCACCTAACCTGGACATGTTTTTGTCCACATTCATCATAATCTCACTGATATGGAGCTTAACATCACAGCTTGATAAGGAGCTAGATGTCATAGATCGATCACAAGATCGATCTCACAAGTTGATTACAAGATCAACTCAAGGAGCTTGATATCACAAGGGAATGAGGAGATCGTTCTCAACTAAAGCTAGCTCATTCTCTACAACAAAGAGCTAGCTCATTTTCCATAAGGTTAAGTTGGACATGTTCCGGGACAAATCGTTCGGGACAAATCGTTTTGCAGGTCGCTGCCCAGCGGCACAGCAGGCCGTTTTCTGGGACAGCTAGCTGCTGGCCCAGTCCACCTGCTGGCACAGTTAGTGGCATAGGCTGTCTGGGACAGCTAGCTGCTGGACCAGTCCACCTGCTGGCACAGTTAGTGGCACAGACCGTTTTTGGATAGCAAGCCGTTTTGGACAGCAGGCCGTCTGGGACAGCAGGCCGTCTGGGACAGCAGGCCGTCTTGGACAGCAGGCCGTCTGGGACAGCTAGCTGCTGGCCCAGTCCACCTGCTGGCACACACCATTTGTTGGCCCAGATGGCACAAACCACCTGCTGGTGCAGATAGTGACACAAATGGTCCAGGACAGCCCGCTAGCAAAAAATATCCCTAGGACAGCGGGCTGGCACGTGCCAGATGGTCTTTGACTCAACTTGTCAAACCATAGGTTTCTTAACCTCCTTATATTCATGATGAATATTGATTTTATAACGAATGTGGGACACATATTTTTCTTCATACTTAGTCTCAAACTCTTAACTCCATACTTTAAGTGACTCACTTTAAATATTTATTTCTCACTCACCGGGAATCGGTTTAGAGAAAATAAATATACCATGATCATCTACTCGGAACGTAGAACGATCCTATGTCATTTAATTTTCTCAAAATTAAATGCCACGTCACTTAAATCTTGGTCAAACTTCATTGACCAATATAAATATATATAAAATATATATTTATTAAACACGATTCCTACAATCCCCCCACATGAGTGGAAATAACCCAAATGCAGATGCAACACAAGCTCTGTCCTCACGAAGTGTTAAAGTATTAAGATATGTAGTTTATGACTTTGAACCTTCCATAGCCAACACCATCGGATACACAGGCGGATTAGTAGCGCTATGCTTTGAACTATTCCTCCACAGCGTGTACCTAGACAATGATGTCAACACCTTCAACAACTCATAACATTTTCCGTTCTCACGTTTTGTGTCCGTTTCGGGCCATGGACAACACTTTGGATTCATAAGTGTTTATTTAGAAGCGGCCCTCACTTCACACTTATATAGGTGATTCTTTCTAGAGTATCTTGCCCTACTCAATCTCTAAAGAATCATTAAAAGTTTTAGACTTAACCTCACCACTAGGCAAGTTCTCAACACTCGATTGTGCTCTTCTAGGGAATAGATATATCAATGAGTGTTTTCTCACGAGCTCTCATAACTTAGTTTTCCCATTGAACCAAGTTCTTGGGATCTCCAGTCATTATGGTTGGGTTACCACTATGACAGCTCCTTAAATTGTGGATTTTAAACCCATTCCCTCTAGCAGTTTAAACATTTGATCTCGATTTAACCCTTTGGTTAGTGGATCCGCTAGATTATCCAACGACTTTACATAGTCGACTGTGATAACCCCCGTTGTGATCAAATGTCTTATGGTATTATGTCGCCGATGGATATGTCGAGACTTACCGTTATACAAGCTATTATTTGCCCTCCCGATAGCAGCTTGACTATCACAGTGAATCATCACTGGAGGCACTGGCTTTGACCAACATGGAATATCTTCGAATTTTTTTTTCAGCCACTCGGCTTCTTCACCAACTTTATCTAAAGCTATGAATTCAGATTCCATGGTGGATAGGGCTATACATGTTTGTTTTGTGGATCTCCACGAAATAGTTCCACCCCCGATCGTGAACACATATCCACTTGTAGAAAGTGAATCCTTTGTGTTCGAGATCCAGTTCGCATCACAGTACCCTTCAAGTACCGGGGGGTATCTCCCAATCCTAGTAGGATCTAGCCAAGCATGAAACACATGGTAGAATCCCAAAAGGAAACCATAAGAAGGAAACTTACAACTTGAAAAGTAAGAATCCAATATCGGAATCCACTTCAATCCATAGGAATTCTTAAATCCTAAACTAAGAAAGCAATAAAAACTAAATGTTTGAGATGTTCTATTCAAATTACATAGGTGCTGAGAGAGCGAGAGCAAATGACGCCCAAAAGGATGATTTAAACACACCTGCAACTGCCAACCAGCGGCCGCTGGCTATGCCTTTCTGACGCACAATATCTGCAGAGCCAGGGGTCGCTGGCCTCTGCTTTCTACCGTTCTCTACTGCTGCATTCCCAGCGATCGCTGGGAATCCTAACGATCGCTGGCTGCATGGTCAGCTTCCTTGTGCTCGATTCCATCCCGTGCCATGCTTGTCTCGCCTCTTCCTCGTTCGGATCTGCACCAACGACCTCTTCCGCACTACTCCTAGCTCAATTCCATCATCTTTCACTCCACCTTGCATCATACACTACAAAACAAGAACCGGCATAAAAATGAAACCTTGGTCTCGGAAATCGAATACAAGTTCATAAAATTCGAGAGATTTGCTAATTTATTTGGGAGCATCTGGCCAAGCTTACTCGCTGTTCTTTACTAACGCAACCACTACAACGCCCAAAGGAGGTACTACATTACCCTCCTACAAATGGGTGTTGTTAATTTACATTATTAGTACGATAAGTTCCCCTAATTACTTTAATGTGGTCCATGTATATTCTGTCCCTTTTGTTGTGAATTACCTTACATTGCAATTAATGTTTTTTTTAGAAATATATGCCTATCTGGTTGCCCCATACGTACGTTATTGGCGATGTACATATTTGGCCAATTGGACTGTTTAATTTTAATTGATTATATGATGATTAGTATAAGTGAAATCATATTATTGCGGTTATACATCTCTGTCTCGTTAAGGCTATTTAATTTCTAAGAATTTATTAAATTCATCATGTCTTTATTAAACATTCATGATGGAATCATTCTCGTGTACGCTCACAGTTACTCGCGCACGCTCCCCGGTTAATAGACATCGACTCATGATACAATTAATATTTCGTTTTTTGTTTTTGAAATTCATAATTATGTAAGCATTTTACTGGATTTAACATAGCTACGTTAAACAGATCATCCCAGACAATCTATATGCTTTGTTTGAGCACGATTTGAATGATTCTGGATTGACCATAATGGACACAAGAATGGATGAACTCATTGGACTAACAATTTTGGAATGGGCAAATCCTCCCCAGCTAGGAAGAATATACTATGTCCACCCAGAAAGTATCGACTGTATGGACCTAGACGTAGGCAATAAGGTGATGATAGAATATGTACCTGCGCAAACGCAGTTTAACGCAACCTTCATGACGCAAGATGACCAGATCAAGCCTATATGAGAATCACCACCGACAAGCAATGATGAATGTGAGTTATATAGCCAATTATTACTATGAATACAAATATTCATTATCAACATGATGTGTGCATAAATTTACTATGTCACAGATTACAACGCCGATGAAATGTACCCATACAGATATGTTTCACCACGTTTCAACCTGACATTCGACCGAAACAACAGGAAAAAACTAGTGAGCAAACTAATTAATCTTATTACGTTGTTCTTTACTATACATTATAGTTAATGTTATATCAAAGTGATATTATATTATTTGCAAACTTATAGGCCATCCGAAAAGCATTTATTGATGAGACAAGAATGGATAGTCGTATATACGTACAACTGAGAATGGACGGGAGTGAGAAACGCTAGTTTGCAAAGCTGAAAAAAAACATGGCCCATTTGCACCTATACCATTTCGCACCCGAAAACAGATACATTGTTGGGAACCCTAATGATTAGTGTTGATGATGGTCTTTCGAAACACACTTAGCTGGTCTGTATGTTAACCTGTTCCTCGTGTAAAAACCAGATCACTATAGTTTAAGTGATTTCTGTTTTGGAACAGATTAGGAGATGACTTATAATGTAAAGGATATGTTCCTATAGAAGTCATTCTCAACTTAGAATAGGATGTAGGTCAAGATTTCACGCTCAAAGGAATCGATCTGCTGTAGCAGACAGCGACCAGATCGATGTTTACAACGATGAACCAGAGCGATTGAGTCATCAACCCTATAGCTGACATCATCCTACACATCATATACACTTGCCACGTCAAGATCAAGGTCCATCCAACAGGGTTTGGAAAGTTGATCTACGATTAAAACATATAAGGAAAGAGACCGTTAACAATCTGATTTCCATAAATCAAAGATTGAGTCAACCTTTCCTACATGGCAATAACAGATATGATGGAAACCATTGATTGGCAATATACCATCTATCTCACGCCAATCAACAACGGCTAGAATTTCAATATTCAATGCCTATATAGTTGAAGTCAACAATCTGGAAAAGAGAGAGAACACGCACGAACTATACTGCAATTATCCTTCAAGCACTCTGTATTCCAGACTTAGAACTTCAACATTCTGTGATTCTACATCACACCAACCACCTCGATTCAAGTCTGTCTTGTCGAGAGAAAGGAGATCACCCTGCTAGCTAGTAGTTTTCTAGTGGTAACGTAGAGGTAATCTGTTGTAAAGGGACACGACCCTTCATTCGTGCATAAGTATCACTCTAGTTGTGATTGGTACTTGTGACTCGTTCTCCACGAGTATAAAGAAGCAGAGTATCCTAGTAGTGGATAATCTGGTCTAGTTTTGACCAGATCGTGGACGTAGGGTTTTCCCGAACCACGTTAAACATCGTGTGCTTTACTTTTCTGCATTCTTATTATCTGTTGCTTATTATCCTAACCTCCTGCACTATCATATTAGCTGCATTCTGAATCAATCTGTTTAAAACAATATGATTAATTCCTTAAGGTTTTCAAAACAAGAGCAATCATTAATCCACCATTATTCCGCACTCACTCTACACTCAAAAGGTAATAAGATCACTCTTATTATCTGTTAAGTGTCTTCACCTTGAGAGTAATCTGTTTGGACTAAACCAGATACTGATCTGTTTATCGATCTGGTCAGTCATCCCAAGCAATTTCTTATACAGAATAGCTTGAGCTCTCATATAAATTGTCAAGTAAACTGAAAAGTTAATGTTTGGTGTATCCCCCCCCCATACACCAAACCTTGCTCTTTCGGGACCAACATACATTGTGAGTTTTGTTATTGGGGAGCGCCTCACAATTATGTTTTAGGAATCGTATTACTAATATATATGGTTTGTCGTATATGTTGTTGAATATTGGTATAGACTATGTTGGAGGACAGTTGCAATTTGTTGTTAGATGTGTTTTAATATGTTGAATGTTGTTAAATGTGTTTTAATATTGTGTAATATGTTTTTTAAATCGAACAATTGGTAAATCTGCATTTTCATTTTCAGGCAGTAACTATGTCGGATGATCGTTTAATAATATACTTATTAATTACCGCTTTAATAAGTTTATAATTTATAACGTATTTTTAATGTTAACATGAAGTAGATATACATATGTTGTCACGCCCGCCTTTCACTAAGGATAGTAAAGTCGGGGAAACTGTGATTAGAGAAGGGATTAAAGAAGCGTGGATAGAAATGGGGAACTGCAACAAGGATGAAACAAAAAACATTCTCATAACTCATCAAATAATTCATTATACATGAATTTCATAAAAGGGTTTGAGTCTTAGGCTCAATACAATTCATCATAATATGCAAGAGCTGAAGTCTTGGTTTTAATACATAATGATCTCAAATTTGCAGCGGAAAGACATTTGGATCGAAATAAGCTCTACATGTATGAAAACACGTAGTACCCCCAAGAGTCAACTACTAAGAGATTGACGAAAAGCCCGAACATAGCACCCCTCCTTCATCATCGCTCAACCTGCACGTTTAGAAATACATGCAGGGCTGAGTACAAAAGTACTCAGTAAACACATGCCAAAATCGCACTCATACATATATATCTGTCATGCCATTAGAAAGTGAAACATAGAGATTTTTGTCTCTAAAGCACGTATGTTCACTAAAAATCGTTTCTTGTGAAATCTTGAGTTGACAGGCCTGTCCTAGTTCTTTGTAATCAACCATATCTGAAGCTTCTTTGCGCCGAGGAAGTGGCCACTTCCCACAGACACTCGACCGGTCAACATCTAGATGACTCACGGTCCTGTGTACACTAGTCCGAGTAGTATATCTAATCTACTGGGACCCGAATTCGATTATAATATAAACAGATAGGCATCATACATAAATTAAAACATTTATGGCAAGACAGTACTTTGAAAAATATCTCGTTTTGTTCTAAAAGCATGCACACATATTTTTATAGAGTAAGAAAAGTCTACTTGAATAGCCTCGACTGGTGATGGCTTCGTTCTTGGAACTTGGATCCGACCTCTCGTCGAAACTTTTAAATAAATCCCAATGAGATACAATTTCCGAGTACATCTAATATTTCTAATGATAAGGAAGTATTATCCTTTATTATTTTGAGAACTATTCTCGGGACTTTAACTCGACTATTATTCGAGTGTCTATATTTATATCAGGAAGTGTCGTTATTAAACTCGTATGTCAAGCTATGATTTATTACTCAATTTCATCCACTTTACCCAAATAATGATTTTTGGGTATAATCCATAAAGGAAATTCTAGCTGAATATTTTGATCCTCAAGTCAAAATATTTAATAAAGTCTTATAGCTTAGAATATCCTTAATTAATACACCTTAGGTATAATTCATAATTTAATCAACTATTATGATTAAATTCTAGCTTAATGAATTAATTCCTTAAGTTGAATAAAAATATTCTCTACTTGGACATAGTCCAAATTAATTAGATGTTGATCCAATTAAATTAATAGTTATAGCCCAACTAACTTAATTTCAACCCATTATTATTCATCTAGAGTTTGGCCCATAAGATTAGAAGATTTCAGCCCAGTCTTTTAATTAATTCAGCCCACTTTCTAAAAAACAAATTCGGCCCATACTTTGTTTAATCGGCCCATTCATATCAATTAAGCAGGTATTGTTGTGCACGACTAGACTCCTTGCACCTGTTCAACATCTCGTATTGCAACCGCATCAACAGATTACCTAAATCAACGTACCGTGATACGTTTAATTTATGTGACCTCAATCACAAAGCATGTTCTGAAAAAATAAATTATTTTGCGTTCTTCCTCCATCTCTTCAGTATGAATTGCTCTGGTATAAATTGGACACTCATTATTTGATAAACCTTCAAAATATGTCTGCAAAATATGCCCTCGCTTTTCCACATTGTGGCACGAACAATTAGCAATGTGAGTAATTTCATTGTAAATAATAGTTCACGCCCAACAATCTAGATATCTGGCGCGCCGGGCCTTGAACTCAATATTCCCACATCCAAGGTTCTTCGCATTCTTCCAATCCACTATAACATTATATGTCTCGGTACATTGATACTCAAACTTCTTAAATATAGCTCGTGTGTAAACGGTCGCTGCTTGTGTTAGCATCTCAGTATTTTTCACAAACTGCCCCGGAAGCCACAAGCAGGCAGCATCTTCTGCACTTACGGTCTCACGCCAACAACTCTAAATTTTTTCGTACGCAAGAAGAAACTCATGTAGAGAGCTACTTGAACGGATCATAGCTTTCAGAACTTTGTTTGTTCCTTCACTGTGAGATGTTGCAAGGATACTAACTGTGAATATTTTCTGGCTGAATACAGATGCCCACCTACGGTGCAGCCCGTACATTTTTGATAGCCATGTGTTATAAGCAGGGACGTATGTTGTAATCATTATGGACCATAAACTTTCAAATTCAGCTTCGCTCTAAACCCAATTCATGCACCTATACCACATTGCTTGAATTCTTCATTACAGTTTAACGAACCACAATGCTTAATAGCATTGTTGTTAACATGCCACTGGCAAAGCCGATGGGTTGCTTCCGGAAAAGCTTTGTCAATTGCATCATAAGAGCATGACTATTTAGCTCATTTTTGTGTCTTTTTAGTCATCTTCTGTCGTGTCTAGCTTTTAGTTGGATTCGAATTGGTGTCTTTTAGTTCGTGTTTATGTCGTGTTTTGTTTGCTCTTATTTTGTATGTAGGATGACGAGAAGGAGCTAATGTGAGCTGATATAATATCGAAAATACCGAGGAAGCTAAGTCGAATGAAGTAGCACGGGTTGAGGATGGCACGGTGGGAGAAATGGCACGGAAGGAGCGAGGCTGAAGACCAGCGAGTGCTGGCTTCTCAGCACTCGCTGGGATGCAGAAGAAGCAGAGGACAGAGGTCACAGGCCAGCGACCGCTGGGCCTGTAGAATTTGTGCTCCAGTGAGGGGGAGCCAGCGGCTGCTGGCCCCGTTAAATTGGCGGTTTTCTGCCGGATTTAAAGGGGAAATCTGTCATATCTCTCTTGAAACTCAAATTGGAGCATTGGAACTATATTTAAAAGGCACTTGTACTTATAATTCTACTAGGGAAGAAAGATTAAGGTGGAGATCGACTGCTCCATCCAAGTAGTTTAATTGTTAGTAAGTTCTTATATTGATTTCTTGCTTGATGATTATGTGATTGGAGAGGGTAGTTGAATCTCTACTGGTTTGTGGACTTATGGATTATTTATGTTTATCGTTATTCATGATCGTTGTTTGGATTATGATTGTTAAAATTATACTGATTGATCACCATTGCATTTCATTAGATGTAGGGTGAGATCGAGAGATATCCTTATGTCGGATCAAAATCCAATCAATATTGGTTGTAATCGGAAACGTAATAACAGAGTATTCATTTGTTATCTTGAGTTCTTGATTGTGTGGCTTAAATACGAGAGTTGGAGTAATAATCTAATTATAAATGTGAAAGTTAATAATTAGATAGCTTTTGAGAATTCTGGACTAGTGAATGAATGCATGAATAGTCGAGACATGAAATGATCTAGATTGATGTTCACATACTAGAGCCTTTATTCCGGATTTCCGTGATTTAGTTTACTAGCTTAATTAATTTCATTATTAAATCTTGATAGAATTTTTAGAACTTTTTTTTTATGTTAAATCTTTAGCACTTGAATTATGAAGCCCTGCTAAGCCTTCCTTGAGATACGACTAGGGTCAGCTTACTACGTATTATAAGCCTCGTTTAATTATGAGAACTTAGACTCACATTTTAGGTTGAACAACGACATTAATCAGAGAATACTACATTCGGTTGTTTGTCTTTCATGGATTCCAGGAATGATCCAAGTAGCCACTCGAATGTCTCTGTTGTCTCGTCCAAATGAAGTCTAACCCCAAACATTATATTGGCACTATGGTGATTTAAACCAACAAATGGCACACAACTCATATTGTATTTATTAGTTTTGTAGGTCTTATCAATAGAAAATATGTCTCCAAATATCTCAAAATTCGATAAACACCTTGAATCGCGAAAGAAAAAATGCTTCAGCCGTCCATCAACATCTCGTACTGCCTTCCAAAAAAAAATAAGGCTCCTTGTTGCACTTTTCGTTGAAATAATCCATTAATGCAGAAGAATCAACATTTTCCACACTTTTATGCGCATTCACTACTCGTAGCTTGTCACAGAGGTCCTTTCTTATATATCCCACGTTCCGCGGTCCACCGCACTCGACTTCTATAAACTCGCATGCCATATAAATAGGGATCCCAACAGAGTTCATAGATTGAACAACATCAAGACGAGCCTCAGATAGAATTCTACTTGATCTAATCAGGTATGATTGATCCGGCGACAACAGAGGATGGTTTTGTTCCTTCACAAATAAGAATACCTTCCATAATCCATTACTCACAGGTTGAACTCTGATCTTCGCTAAACACTTTGTTCGCTTCACTAGTTTTTTATACTTCCCAACATTTGATTTCTGGGCAGATGAACTCCCAGCACAATGGCATAAAAATTCCTTCCATCTATAACTATTTGTTTTACCAACGTATCGTTGATCTCCACATCTAATACTGAATCCTTTATGTCTTCCATACTCGCAGTAGAAAAGATTAGCCTGTTCTAAACTACCAAAGACAGACCCAACCACAAGCTTCTTCTCCATTTCAGCATGTATGTTTGCAACAGTACCTACCTCCTCAAAGTTGCATTATTTGATTGGCTCGAATCATGATCTATGGAGTTCTCATTACCATTGCAACTCTGCAGCTCCACAGGGCATGCAGCGGGTCTAAGAGGAAACCTCAATTTCTCACTCTCACCTGAACTAGCTAACGAGATGTATGGACCGTCTTGAGAATTCGATTCTTCACCAATATCTAGACCAAGAGCAACATTAAGGTTAAGTGCCCTCATGATGCGTCCTTATCTCTTCTATATTCACGAACCACGCTATACAAACTGCGGTTAAATACAACTACAAACAAATGAATCCTCTATAATTGACAATTGACAGTCGTAGCAATTTATAATTAAAATTTCTAAGCACAATACGACATTTTAAAATGGCTCACAACCAAACAGCCACGAGATTTTTCTTTTTGCTACCATCGAAACCACTGTCAATCCAATTACTGCACGTATTGGTAGGCCATGTAAATCAATCAATTTCTTGAGGCATTTATTTTTGTTTGGATCTTATTCACAACGTCAATCTAAGCTAAAACACAGTAACATTCAATATATGCAAAATAAAATAACTACGTATTATTTGCTTTATATATATATATAGCTAAACAATGGCGATTATATAGAAACATATGCAAATATACTAGTCGATCTTCACATATTTCGCCATTCAAACATACTTGCCCACCTTAATTAAAGAGTGTCTGCCTCTGCATCTGCCAATATAGCTTCTTCTCTTCTCCATCTCACTGTACTAAGAAAATAGGAACATCAATAATATCGTTTGTTCCGTCCATACATAATAGTGGCTAAACTTATTTTTATTTTATTTAAGGAATTAATAAATTCAATACAAAAATCCTTATATTAACTAGTGACGCCAATTTATTATTATTTTAGTTTCATTTATTACTTCATTTAAATTTTTTTACTTTAAAAAACAACTAAATTTAATTTCACAAATTATTAAATTTTTAATTTCTGCTATCCCACCAAATAAATTTTCAACACCATAAACCATCATATGAGCTTAAAATTTAAAATTTCAGTTTTTGGGCTTTTCGAATTGGGCCTTTATATCCCGCATTATTATTTTCATTGAATTTTATATTGCCATAATATATCTAACCATTAGGATTACAATCTCAAATCTCAATAATTTTTAGCATTTTCTCATGGATATGACCATTATCGGTTTATCCTTCTCTCATTGACATATTAAAAATATTATTATTCGGATTTTATTACATTACAACGTACAATCAACAATGTAATTAAAAAGTACTTACTAGAATATTAAAAATACAAATAAATTTGTATAAATGTACACAAATTATAATATTTATGTTTATTTTGTAAATTTTTAATATGAGATGGGATATTCACCGTGTACTTTGAACCAATATTCAAACCATTTGCATTTGCAAAGTCAGACCAACCTTTTGTCAATCCTTGTACCCATTTCTCCGGTCGTTGTCGTTGCTTAGATAGTTTAGCAAATCATTTTTTGATACCACTCTCGTATTTCAGCATAACGTACTGACGATCCAGCATCCTTTCCGGCACGAGGAATCCCTTTGGTATAAACTATATTCAAAATTATTATACGATAATCTAACCGTCATCATGTAAATTAAATTTCATATTTCATTTGAATACAGTTTTGAATTTACAATCAGGTGTTTATGGAATGACTTATATGTGAATGTGAACTGGGGTGGCACTGCAGGTCGAGTGACGGTCAAATCATGCGACTCCTCCCTATCACGTAGAGCAAGTTCTTTCATATGTCCTTGTCGATCATAGAAGGTTCCTATGAACATGCGGCTTTCAAAGTTTACTTGAAGCATCAATCAGTCTGATGCTTCTAACTGCATGCATTTGTACATCCCTTCATAGTTCAAAAACATAAACCTATCTTCAGTGTCACTATACACCCACTCTAGGGTTTCAACCACAAATAGAATGCCATGGCTGCGGCTCCTGCAGCTGACGGTGAGGACAAACATTCGACCCCTTGTAAGGTATTCACGCACAGTCTCGTAAAAAGTGTTTGACATCCTCTGTTTTCATGAATTTAGCATACATTAGTGTTATTGGTGTCTCACACAATGTTGAGATTGTAACAAGCATGGAATTAGGGTTCTAATAAAAATAAATCACACCATGATCAAATCTTGGTATACGGGTGTTTGAGCTTGCTCTACATTTAATGTGCATCTCACAGTGTTCATCCTTCACATTACATCAGAATGTCAATAATCACATATTTTCGAATCGTATATAATCAGTGCTTAGTAATACATGTAATGATGCAAATGTGACTGTCTGACTACAAACATCTATGACCACTATAGAGATAAGGATTAAAAAAATATGCAAACGAATCCACTATTGTTTCTCATAATTATACACTTCAAAACATGTATTCTTCCAGTAATATCAAAAAAAATGCATAAGGAATGATTCAATGTCATTTGTTATATAGAATTGGATAAATACAACAGATTATAATGTCAAACATACTTGAGTCATAGAGGTTGAACAATGGAGAGCAATGCAGAGGAAATAAGGAAGGATGAGATGTGGTTGAGTGTTAAAGCAGAAGCGATGCAGATACAATAAGTTTTAATACATATCTCCCTCACTTGTAACATTATCTTGAGCTATGACATTAAATGAGTGGTAATGAAGTAGGTGCATGCATTTAATAAAATTTGGGTGGGTGCTTAACAACTGTTATGTTTGATTTTAAATATTAGTTGAGAGGAAGTTATGACAAGTAAATTGTCAAACACATTACTACGCAATATTATTAATTTTATTTTCGTTTTATTTAAATCCTAAATTCATTTTTACATCTTATACAATATAACATTGTTGCTCCCGAAAGAGTAAGATTGGTGTATTAGGGGGGGGGGGGGGAGGGGGGGGGGGAATACACCATTTCAAACTTTTAGGGTTTTCTTGTTTTCGATTAAAGAATAAGGCTTAAGCACACTTAATAACTAAGATAGCTTGAGTAGCAAGTTAAGTTCTTCTTGTTAGGAAGATTTAATCTTACTCCAGTATAACCTTATAAAGTGATAAATAGAGAGATTAAGGATAACTTTACAAGTTAAACTCAATCTAAGTTGTGTGCGGAATTCGGTGGTTAATGCTCTTTGTTAATGAAAGACGTTTTCTTTACTCAAGATGTTAAACCAACATATTTAAAAAATAATATGAAGAAGATGATAAATGAAGTAAATAAGAAAATAAATAATGCAAGTAGTTAACGTGGTTCGGGATAAACTTTTCCTACGTCCACGACTCGATCAAGATCTAGATCGCTAATCCACTAAGTTTCTCCTTTCTTTTCACTCGTTGAGTACGAGCCACAAGAACTATCAAAACTAGATATGTTCTTGTGATTATACTGCTTCTTCCAAAGATAGAAAACTACTATCTAGGATTACAAAATATGGATCAAAACTAGATCCTAACCTTGAGTTTAGTAAGTAGGTTTTCCAGAAACTAATCTCTTCAAACAAGTTAAACACTCAAGAGAATTCTTGGATGTAGGAGTGTTTTGAGCGCTGAGAGCTTGAAGAAATTTAAGCAGAGTAATGGCAGATTTGAAAGCTTGAATTCTTGTACATGTTTCTGGAGATGATAGTGGTATTTATAGACTTCATTTTCAAGAATTAGCCGTTGAAGAAGATGAACAGTCCTTCTGCTTGCATTAAATGCATGGAACGTCGTGTAGAGGCACGCGCCGCCTACATTACGTGAATCAACTACCTATCAAGTGCTTTCCCAGTGTTTGCCATTCCAAGGTTGATTCATCGTACAATAAATAGTATATTATCGGACTTCATTCCTTAAATATCTCATTTGATGTGACAACACACGGAGCGGTTAACTTATGATAAATTTAGGTATGCCGACAGTCCATCATAGTTATCGTGAGGGACAGCTAGCTTGACTTCATTTCAACAGATCGTTTCCTACGATCTGTGAATTGAGCTGTCTCTCTTATGTTTAATTGGTTTGATGCTCAATTAACACTTTGTTATCCTTCATCTTTCTTGAAACCATCTTTTGATAATAGTAACGAACGAGGGACAGATCGTTTTTGAGAAAATGATCTGCTGTTTTGTTACAGTAGTCTGCTGGGTAGACAAGATCAATCTGTTCGCTTTAAGGTTGTGTTCTTGAGATGGTCCAAGTCTTCAATGTTTCTAAACTATGTAACAGCTTGACTTCATAGGACAGATGGTTTTTCTAACCATCTATCCTTTACATTTACAGTTGTTGTCTATTCTAGAAGAGCAGATCGATTCTAAAAGTAAGTTTGAAACTTCAAACTTGTGTGTACAATTGTGATCTGTTAAAGTCTATCCTAGAATGAAATGATATCCAAAACCATGAAAAGTACTAATAGATAGCGAGCTACAAAGTGTTAAGGCCAGATCGTTATTTTTATAAAAACGATCTGTTCTTGACATGAGCCAACTGTTTGTACATAACAATGAACACTTGTCCATTTATTAATCAATATTTCAAGGAAAGCTTTATAAGAATAATACAGATTGTAAAAAAAATAATCTGCTCCTTTTATAGTCAAGCTAATCTTTAAAATATGATATTGATTACTTGGTTTTAGAGATCTTGAAATGACTAAGTGTTGTTTCATGAAACATCATCAAAACATAAACAAATTCGTGGAGTCCCAACAATTTCCCCCTTTTTGATGATGTCGAAACCACACCTTATAATTTTCATTAAGTGTTGAAAACAACAGATGATAATTAACAGGCAATCAATATGCATAAAGGTGTAAAGCAATAAATACCATGCATAAAACATTGCCTGGACAAAGAGATATTGTCATCATGTTGTTTTCAAAAACCAAAAACTTCAAACTTCCATTAATAGAGTAGTTGTTACAGATGAAAATGATAAGTGAAGACAACTAGCTGTGAATATAAAGATTACAAAAGTTTGAAATCAAAAGAAATTTCTTATTTACTGCGGTGGAGGTTGTGGTTGTTCCTTTTCCTGAGATTGATGTTGTTGTTGGCACTCAGCTAGTTGTGCCCTCCTCCTCTCGATCAATTCCCTTTGCCTTAACTCCGAGGGCACATTGAATACCCTTTTGTAATCATTGTTGTTTATGTCAATGGGATAGCCCATGAGTTTAGCAGAGTTGTTTATGATGTTGTGAATGTTCATATGATCGATCTCTGTTGTTCCAGGAATTCTTGGGGGCACCATGGTTGTTTTCTTTGGATCAGTGAGAGGAACATTTGTCATTGCAGATTGACGATGTAAATATTCGACAAATGATTGGTTTTTATGCTTTCTGAGATATTCTCTGAACATTTCATCCACTAAACCACCTTGATATTGTGGTTCCAACAGATAGTGCTCCATGATGAACCCCTTGATTATCCTATTCCATTCTCCATCTTTCTTCTTATGCATCCAAGCTAAGTTCTGTGGCTCAAATAGTTGAAATTTATTGAAGAATTTAAACACAAGATTTGTGGGCTCATCTTCTCCATCCTCTGGAATCGAGCTGTCCTCCTTAAATTTGGCATCCATCTCCTTTTGCCTCTCATTTTCTGCTCTCCATAATTTTCTGAATTCTGGATCCTCAATCTGTTCAGATTTATATCCAACGAGAAACATCTCTTCCGCCTCATCTTTGTCTGTGTAAACCTTTTTGCCTTTCTTTTCAGCAGCTAGCTTGGCGGATTTCTCCTCTTCAAATCTCTCATCTTTTTCTTCATTCTCAGCCTGTAGTCTCCTCGCCTCAGCTAGCTGTTTGGTAGTCATTTTCTTAGCGGCTGGTTTCTTTTTTATCACAGGTTTCTTCTGTTGAACAGCTGGTTGTACATCCTTGTCTTCCCCCTTTTTGACATCATCAAGGAAGTCTTATGAGACGATGAATCGAAGGGAAACAAGCTCTTCTTGTAATTCTTTGAACCTTTTCTCAACATCCTCTTTGTACAGAAATATCGAAAAAATACTACCATTTATGTCTTGAAACTGCTTTGCGTTCCCGCTGTTACAGGTCGCTGTCAAATGCTTTCTTGTCAGTAATGTTTTTGTTGACCATGAACATCTCATCTCCAGTGACCACATCAGCTTCTTTCAATGCATGTGGCAAAACAGTTCTGAGTATACTTGGTAATTCTTGTTTGACCACAGCTGGAATGGTCGTCTTTTCCATGTCAGCATATTGTTGCTCCACATGCTTTTTCACCTCTGCTACCATGTTGGCTCCAGCTGTCTTCATTCTTTCGTTGCACTTATCAACTTCTGCCTTATAGAGAGCGAGCTTTTGATCATTGTCCTCCTTGTACTTGTCAAAAATCTCTCTATCTCCATCCAAGTCCTTGTGCAGCTCCTCAGACAAGCTGTTGTGAGCTTTCTGGAAATTCTCCTCAACAGTATGTATGGCTTTTTCTGCAACAGCATAGACATGATTTGCAATGGCAGCAGATTGATCGTTGATACGAATGTGAATAAGCTCATTCATCTGCTCCCTAGTTATCATTGGCCCAAGGGAGGGGCTGTAAGTAGTTCGTCAAAATAATCATGTTTGTACCCATCTGGTGTTCTCCCCTTCGTGTACACCTCATCAGATGGTTCAACATCAACTAATGGTCCAGTGATAGTTGGAATAGAACCCTTCTTTACTTTCTTCTTCTTAAGAGCATCATCAACAGCAGGCTCCTCTTGAGTAGATGGGTTCTCTTCATTGACAGATGGTTGTTGTACTGTGACGTCAACATTAGGAATAGATTCCTCAACAATAGGCGGTTCTTTTTGTGACTCAATAGATGGTTCATCGAGCACATGGGGCCATTGTGGTGCAGTTGCATCAGTTGGATTTGTTGAATCATCCAGAACAGGTGGTTCTATCATCAATGAATCAGCAGATGGTTCTTCAACAGGCATTGACTTATCAACAGATGGTTCTTGTACATCAACAGCAGCAGTGGGCTCTTTCTTCTCAACAGATGGTTCTTGAAAGTTGAAGAAAGCATCATCAAAATCACCTGACTGCAGATCGACAACTTGATCATATAAAGTTCCTTCATTGTCATAAAATGGAGCAAGGTCAATATGCAGCTCGATAGCTTCCTCCTTCATTTTTGGTAGGACATAGGTAAAGTATTGTCGTGCGTCAGGGAAATCCAAAAATTCAAAGTATTTTTGAAGCTGGTTTTCTTCTACCTTCAAGTCGTTGATGGAGAAAAGAAGTAATATCGTCTCTAGTATGTAAAATTTGCAATCCAATCTCCAAGTAGGTTTGAAATCAACCTGCCATCTCCAACGCCTTTTGAGTGAGTTCAATTCCAGGCATTGAAGCCATAACTACCTCGGCAGCTTTTTCTTGCAGTTGTTGGAAGATAAGTTGGGCACCCCTCAACTGTGTGTCCAAATCGTCAGCTGGTTGTTTGTGAAGATTAACTTCCACATCCTCTTCATTAATTGTCTGAGCATCTGTCTCCCTTGTATATATTTCTTGAGGAGGTGGATGTACTGGAGGTATGGTGGTGACGGGTTCTGCATCATAGATTTCGAGCTGTTGGCTTCTCCTTGGTCACTTGTCTTGGTGCCTTCTTTGTTTCCTTTTTCTTTGGTTTTTCAACCATAGGAGATGGCTCCTTCGTTTTCTTTCTCTTCTTGGCAGCAACAACTAGTTTAGGATTACCAGCTGGTTTCCTCTTAGCAGCGCGCTCTTCACTCGCTTGAGCAGCGGCTGCTTCCCCAACTATTTCTGGTTTCTTGGTAGGAATAACCCATTCTTTCTTAGATTGACCAATTTGTATCAGTGCCTTCCTGATTTTATCATCAGTGACCTTCAGAAAAATTTGAGAGGCCATCCCAATGGCCATCTCCACCTGATGTCTTGTCCTTGGAAATATCCAATCATCGTTAAATAGAACATCTTTATTTCATTTATCCTTGTTAAAAAATCTAGCAATAATTGTACTTATTTTAGTGGATAGGCGAAGGGATCACTTGATGTTCAACCATGTGCAATTGTCATCTACGTCCTGCCGCATGTCGATTTGTTGTTCTTCAGCCACAATAAATTTCAACAACGATCTGGCCTAGTTGATGTTGAGATTTAGTAGTACAGATGTGATAACCTTCAACTTTCCTGGAGTAACAGCGTCATAGGTGCCTCCATGTTCAAGAAAAACATTTTGAACGTAATCCAACAACAGTTGATAGATTGAGAACATCAGCCCTCTGTTGAACACTTTACCCACCCATGTAAACGGTTGAGCCACTATAATATCCACCACTTCTTGCATCTGTGCATCAGTCACGTCCTCAATAACCATATCTCCTTCATCAGCTAGATCATATACTTATAATATCATCTCAATAACAATTGTGCATAAATTCTCTTCATTTCCCTTACCTATGGGTATTTCCACCGAGTATTCACCTCGCTCGTCCTCCATCCATGAGCAATAGAAGAGAGCGACATGTCGCGGCAAGTAGTAGTCGGGTGTAATGGTGATGATTTTGCAGAATCCTATTCAATACACAAAATTTCATGAAGTGTATGCTAAACAACTAGCTGTTAGATGGCAGATTGTTTGCACCTAACAGTGGGATAGCAGATCGTAAACCACATTATTTTTGGAATTTGACAGATTGTTAATTTATGGTGAACGTGTTTCAAATTCCTCACTATCACAGTGAAGTTAATTAACATAGAATTAACCAAGATTAGTGCATTTCATATCTCAATTATGAATAACTATGATAAATTGAACAAGTTATATAGCATCTGAGCAGACATTTTAATGTGCATTTAGCATGCTTTACCCACACATTCAACCATTTTCATTCCAGATATAAGAGAAAATACTGGTATTTAGGCATTATTAATGCTAATCATCATGCGAAATTCAAACATCATGAAACCCTAGTTCATGCTTCTATATGTGAAATAACCTTCGCAGGCTTTGATCTTGCCGAACAATACACGAAACTCATGATGGTTGAAGACGGCACGAGGCTCCATTGATAGTTTGGACTCAATCATGTGAAGCATTTCCGATAAGGGTATCGGAGACGCGTGTGAAGATGAAGAACTAGATTCAGATGCAGACATGGTGATTATGGAAGTGATATGGGAAGAAGTGAGTAGATGGGTGAATGAAATCACAAGTTGCAGAAAATAACTTGAAGCTACAACAATGGCGATTTCTGAGTCTTAAGAGATATTTTGAAAGTGAAGAATAGAAGACGGTCAAACACTTAGGCATATGATGAACGGGTACAATTAAGGCAAATAAAAGTAGTATCAATCAATGGTTGAGATTACTCCCTTATTTAATTATATGCCACCCAAAAGAAACAATTGAACTTCAGACGCCATCTCTCTCTCTCTTCCAAAATGTCACTTCATTGTCTCGATGTAAGTACCAAGGTGTCAGTCATAAATGATAAGTCTCTTTTTGGCTTACTTTCTATTTATGACTATATCTTGGTTCCCCTTAATTGTTGCCTAAAAAATCGTTTCATTATATTCATGGCTTGGTTGTTCCAGCCTTTGCTTAACCATCTATTCATAACAGATGGTATGAAATAATTATTTTGAATTGGTGTAGGAATAGATCGATGTATTTCTTGACTTGTGTTATGTATCCTGCAACACAAATTGTTAGTAAGGATACATTGATATCGATATGTTCTTTAACAGCTCACTGTTGACGATTTCTTGGATATCATCTGTTATAATGAAATTCTTAACAGCTCACTGTTGATGATTTCATCTAAGTGTCCAACTGTGATGTTAGTTGAGAATATATATATATATATATATATATATATATATATATATATATTGGAGTAGAATGAATTAACACAGATGAAAAATATGAATTATATTGCAACAGATGGTTTTTACTAAAAACAATATGTTGTCAATACTTTGTACCGTTTTCATCAAAGTTTATCAAACCTAGCTTCCCACATAACATTTTAAAACGATCTTCTACTAGAGCATTTGTGAGAATGTCAGCTCGCTGCATGTCCGTGTGAATTTTCTCGATCTTCATGTTCTTCTTTTCAACATGGTCTCTTATGAAATGGTGTTGAACATCAATATATTTGCAGCGTGTGTGAAGTACTGGATTCTGGGTAATTGCAATCGCGCTGGAGCTATCACGGAAGATAGATATTGCATCCATGTTGACCTCATAGTCCTTTAGTTATTGTTTAAGCCATAATATTTGTGCAGTACAGCTCCCTGCTGCCATGTATTCTGCTTCTGTTGTTGAGGTTGCAACCGAAGTTTGCTTTTTAGAAAACCAAGAGATGAGCTTGCTTCCAAGGAATTGGCAAGTCCCATATGTTGATTTTCTATCAAGCTTGCAACCTGCATAATCAGAATCAGAATACACAGTTAGTTCAAAATTATCATCACATGGATACCATAATCCTATCTCAATTGTCCCCTTGAGATATCGTAGAATTCATTTGGCTACTTCCATGTGAGATTCTTTTGGATTGGCTTGGTACCAACAACAAAAGTAATATCAGATCGACTAACAGTTAGATATAATAACGATCCAATAATACCGCAATATTGTTTTATATCAGCAGATTTCCCAAGAACACCAGGACCAATCTGTCCATTTGTTTGCATAGAAATTTTTACTCGTTTGTTGTCCTTTACACTCCAAATTTTTTGATGAGATCATTAACATATTTGGATTGATTGATTAGAATCCCATCAGTAGATTGTTTGACTTGTAGACCAAGGAAGAAATTCATTTCTCCCATCATGGACATCTTGTACTTATCCTGCATGAGCTTGCTAAATTTGTTACAAAGGAATTCAAATTTCGATCCAAAAATAATATCATCAACATATATTTGAACTAAAATGATATAATCGTGGACTTTGATGGTGAAGAGATTTTATCCACTGATCCTCGTTTGAATCCAGATTGTAGCAAGAAGGTGGACAGTGTCTCATACCAAGCTCGATGAGCTTGTTTTAATCCATATACGGCTTTGACCAATCTATACACCTAGTCTTCATCTTCAACTTCGAAACCAGGTGGTTGTTGCAAATAGATTTCTTCTTCTGAGATTCCATTAAGAAATGCACTCTTTACGTCCATTTGAAACACTTTAAATCGTTGATAAGATGCGTAAGCAAGAAACAATCGAATAGCTTCTAGTCGAGCAACAAGTGCAAATGTTTCATCAAAGTCGATTCCCTCCTGTTGGCAATATCCATTGGCAAGTAGACGAGCTTTGTTTCTTACTACTTCTCCTGTTTCATCCCGTTTATTTTTGAAGATCCATTTTACCCCTATCACTCCTTGATGCATAGGTCGATCAACCAAGTACCACACTTCATTCTTTTTGAATTCATTTAGCTCCTCTTGCATGGCATTTGTACAATCTGTATCTTGTAAGGCTTCATTGACATCTTTAGGTTCAGTGTGAGATAGATAGCAGCTGAGCAGTGCACTTTCTTCATGCATTCTTCGTGTCTTTACTCTATCAGCTGGGTTCCCAACAATGAGTTTGGTTGGATGACTATCTATCCATTTTCTTCGCTTTTTCATCTCTTCTTCTGATACTTCATCTCTAGTTCATCAGGTTGATTTTCAAATTCGGGATGATCTGTGATAGGAACATCAAAAATATTATTGTTATTTAGATCAATATTGGAAAGCTCGATGTTCATATCTGGAACATATGGTTGTTGCTCTGTGGTTGCAATAGATTGTGGGTCATGTTGTTCATTAATAGGTGGTTGTGAACATTCAACATGATGAGTTCCCCCTTGCTGTGATATTTCTACAGCAGGTTGATCTTTGTTTTTTTATTTTTCTCCTTCTTTTCGTGGACTCCATAGAAGTATATCTTCAATGAGTCAATCTGAGGAGTTTCTCAATGTTGTAGATGAATATTCATCCTTTGAAGAAGTACTATATGTTCCTAAAACCTCAAAAGTAGATTCATAAAAAATAACATGTGGTGTTACTTCCACAACAATGGTTCATTTATTAAAAACACGATAGGCTTTGTTGATGTCAGAATATCCTAAGAAAATTCCTTGATCAGCTTTGCTATCAAATGTTTTTAATTGAGTTTTCTCATTGTTGTGAATGAAACACTTACATCCAAAAGAACGAAAATATGTAATTCGAGGCTTCTTGTTGTTCCACAGCTCGTATGGGGTTTTTCCGTGGCGTAGAGTGATCACAGATCGATTTTGTGTGTAGCAGGCCATGTTTATTGCTTTTGCCCAAAATTTCTTGGGAAGATTGATTTCGTTGAGCATTGTTCGGCCTGCTTCCTTGAGTGATCTATTATGCCTTTCTACAATTCCATTTTGTTGTGTTGTACGAGCTGTTGAGGTTTGATGTTGAATTCCCATCATCGAACAGTAGGCTTCGTTCATGTGATTGATAAATTATGTTCCATGATCTGACCGAATAGTGATGATGGAAGTTCCCATGATCAATTTGATATCAAATAGGAGCTAAAGTATCCAATCCTAGACTTCAATCCTTTAGTATTTGTATTTAGTTGCTTTTGATCTTTAATTTATTGTTGAATATATCCAAATTGTTATAGACTGTTTAGGATTTCATTTATAGTATTGCAGTACTAATAATTAATAAGCATGCATAGTCTTCCACGAGATTCGACATTAGGGTTAACTGGGAATGTATTACAACACTCGTTTAATGGCGACAACTTGAGATACGTTTTAAGATGAACACATGTAATTGGCTAGAGTTTTTATTCATTACACACACACACACACACACATATATATATCTTTTCTTTTTTTTCCTTCTTTTTTTTCCTTCTTTTTTTATATGAAAATTTGTTAAGAATAATGTTCACTGGGTATATACTTCGAAGTGCTTGGGTTTCCTGTTGTGGTTACCCATACTCATTTCTTTTATACAAGTGTGACTTTGTTAAAGAGAGCGGGGTAGAATCATTTATTTTCTCCTAATGCCCAAAATTAAATTTTAAAGGGTGTCGAACAAGTCAAGTTATGTGGTCATTGTCATGACATGTGAACAATTAGGGGTTCCCTAATGTGTCCTCATTCGGTTTCCCGTGCTCATGGTTCCCAAAAGAGCATAGACCTCTCGACATGTTTCCCCCGTTTTTAATCAAAAACATATGATAGTGATAAAAACCAACTAAAGATCGATCAATTCATGCCAATTTACATCATCATTTCAATATTCTACTAAGATTAAAAATCCACTCATGTGTTCCCATACTTCTACGATCAACAAATTTTCATAACAAGACTCAAGCTAAATTAATCAAGTGACTTCAAATCACATCTCATTATGTATGCATGTCATGACTCAATTTATATCTCAAGATCAAGTCCAATCTCAAGATCAATCAAAGTTAAGTGACAAGATACTATCCAACACTAGAACATAAATGAATGCATGGAAACAAATGTAATAATTAAAAACACTCCCTCCCTAACAATTAAACAATATCCACATTGATAAAAGTAAAGAACGAGATAGTAGGGTAAATAATATGTCCTTGTGGTGTTGCATTCAAAGAGATAAACAAGGCGAAGAACGCCTCAAAATAAAAACGACAAAAGAAACTGAAAAGCAACAGGATTAGCCAAAACACACACTCACACGAAAAGAAAGAAAAGTAGGAAATGTACCACAAAAATAAGACAAAGTTTCACTGTTGGTCAGAAGGTGGATATGAGAGTGCCGCCAAAATTCAAGGCCGACCACTGTTGTTGTATTCGTGTAGGAGCTTATTATGCTCATCCATCATCTTCTTGTTCGCCTCCCAATGCGTGTGCTGCATGCTAATCTAACGAGATTGCTCGTCCAATCTCGCATTCATGCTATGGAGCTCAGTACCCATGACGCCGAATCTAGAGTTCAGGTAGGCGTCGAAGTGGCTCGTGAACTATACCCACTTAGTACCCCACTGGGGGAAGGATGATCCTCCTGCAGTGTCGGTCGTGTCGTATCCAATCCATGCGGAATCGGCTTCCTCCTCAGACCGAGCCTCTTCTTTGGCTTCCATTTGCTCGTTCTCATTGTCGTCCTCGTCCTGGCCTTGATATTGAGATGATCTGGCTCCGCCTGCTCAGCAACCTGAGCATTCATGTACTTCCAAACACAATGTCGTATATCTTGAGGGATAAATTCAGACTCAGAGAGGCCAAAAGGCGTTCCTCGCCTCAAATCGATCCTCTTGAAGTAGATGTAACGATTGTTCAGTGGGAAGATTCTGTCAGTTCGGATGAGCTCGAGGTGGACAACAACTAACGTTGCAATCTGGATGAGTGTCGAGTGACACCATTTGCGGCGTTGGATTGACTAGAGAATTTCTTAAAGAAACAAAATCGGGCATATCTTCGTCTTTTTTACTGCACAGTGGAGTAGAAAATATTCTACTGTGTTGACTTTGTTCGCTTGATTGTTTCTCGAGATGCAGTAGGCGAGAAACTTGTGAAGGACTCCGACAACGGGGTCTCAGAGGAATTCATTCGGGATACCTCTCGACTTGCAGTTATGAAAACCTATCAACTCAAGTCATGCTTCGTTTGAGTGAAATTCTAGGGGAACTCGATGGTGCCCCGTAGTAGGGAATCCAAATATAGTCTTCATCATGGCATTAGTCACAATATATAATTTTCCTAAATAGCGGAATCTAAATGATTTAAAATCAGATGCAACATCAAATGTGGTAAAAAATTCTAGTCCTAAGGGTAAAAAGCCATCTACCTCAATTCGTGCATATCAATCAAGACCAATATTCTTAAACATTCACTTTTGAAGAAATGTCTAGTCTCTCTAACAAACGTTAATCTAAGCAACGAGGTACGGTAAGTTTCTTAAGAATGCACATTTCATAGAGCCTACATTCATTGGCGTTGTAGATCAGAAAAAGTGCTCCAAAGCTTGATAGGTAGTCGAGGACGGGGTTAAATTTCTCCTCAGCTTCTCATGGATGACTCAATTCCCCAATTTCGGAAAATTTTTATTGTTTTCTCCCCATTAGTATTTTGACAAATACTTGGTGTGCAATATGAGGTTTGGGGTGAAATTTGGGTGTTTGAGTGAGTGTGGGAGATGAAGAATATGTAGTATTGGACGGTTAGGGTGAGAATTGAGAGAGTAATTGGAAGATTTGAAGGAGAGGAAAAAGGTTAGGGTTTAAAGGAATTGGAGGGTGAAGATGATGAAGTGGGAGATAAAGGAGAGAAAAGTGGGTTAAAAGGGTGAAAAAGGGAGAAAATACGTGTAAGTCAACAATCTCCTAAGGTACGTGGCATATGACCATGGTGCTCATGTCTCTTGTTCTATTCTCTAGTTATTTCTCCGGTCTTTTCACGTCTTGATTCCATAATTCGTGTCTTTGGGCCTATGATCCTGAAAGTCAAAAAACACGTAATTCGATCCCAAAACATTACAAAACACGGAGAAAATACGAGAATTATCACAATGAAAGCATAAGTCTACGAAACTGAAAATAAACTAAACCTGAGGATATTTAATCCTAAGCTGCCTACCCCACTTACACCCATAACATTCTAAACCCTAACATGCGAAACCAAGCTCTCTACTTGTTCGGTCCCCCTCTCTCTCTCTGAGGTGATCTGCACCTCACCTCCCTAACCCTAATATGTGAAACCAAGCTCTCTTTTATCCCCCTCCACCATGACGAATCGATACTCTGAGGCTGATGATGATGTTTACTCAACGGTGGAGAAGCTCTTTGGAGATGGTTGTTGTCACGGTGACAACTCAATCTTAGAGGTTGCGTTCGATTCGTCGTCCACCGCCTGAATTTTTCACATCTGCTCCAAACTCGTGTTGATATGTTGTTGATCACTGTGGGTCTTTTAAAACTATACCATTATGAGGGAAATCTTTTCCCCGCGAATGTGAATCTCCTAGATCTAGCCCGATCTGAGGACATTGGTGTTCGATCTAATGTTTATGGAGTTTGATTTGAGGCTGATGATGTCCGATCTATGTTCTCTCAAAGGACATCTGAGCCTGTTTGTATTCGATTTGTACCATTTGGAAGCATATATGAGGTTGTTGGTTTTAGATCTTGACTTTCTTGTTCAATTTTCCATCACCACCACTAGGGCTGCAAACGAGCCAAGCTACTCGGGACTTACTAGGTGCTCGATTCGGTAAAAGCTCGAACTCGTTAACAAACGAGCCGAACTCGAGGCCGAAATCGAGCTCGACTAAATTAACGAGCTAAACTCGAGCAGTATGGTATTCGACTCATTTTGTTTGCGAATATGTTCGGCTCGTATATTAATCGAGCATGTTCGCGAACTCTTAATCGAATTTATTTATAACAATATTTATTTATATAGAATTTGGCTCTTATGTACTTTCATGCTTAATTATTATGTATTGCAACTAGAATTGTGCATCATATTTATAAGATCAACTAATAAATATATAATATATATATATAGAGAATATATAATATATGAAAAAACAACTCATCTATTAAACATTTTAAACAAATACGGAGTATATTGAATATAAGAAAAAATTCAAAAACGTAAAAAGTTAAAAAAAAACTGTAATGAAAATTTTATTTAATAAAGTAAAATGTAAAAAATTAAACGAGCCGAACTACTCGGGACATAATCGGGACATACTCGGTGCTCGATTCGGTAAAAGCTCGTTCAAGCTCGAACTCGTTAACAAATGAGCCGAACTCGAGCAAACCACTACTCGGCTCAGCTCGGCTCGTTTGTAGCCCTAACCACCACCTAGATACTATCTCTATATGCAGTTCTTTGTTCCCTTGTTCTCCCCATATTATCTAAACAGGAGGTGACTCTTATGTTCTTGCCTAACTATGAGGCTGATGATGACCTTGGCGTTGTCTTCAATGGTTGCATGGACTTTGGGGTTCATAAACTGATTCTTATCCTGACACTCCTTACTCTCAACAAAGAGTAAGTGGATAGAGTGATGCAAAGGATGTTGGAGTGGAAAAAAACATAATAAATTCGTCGGTAAAATTAAACATAACATATATTGCGTTAGAGTGCCTGCAGATCGAAAAGTTGACCGCAAGATCTTGAATATCGAGAGGAAAATACAATAATACAATATTGAACTCTTGTATTGAAATATTTATCGTTTAAATTGGAAATTATGTTAATACAAATAAGTCACTGATGTTCGGCGAAAATATGGAAGAATTGCGTTGAGAAGTGTAATTGAAATGATCGAAAATATGTGAAGTGGTGGAAAGTTATTAGAGTTGGTTGAAGCCTTGAAGGTAAATATTTTCGATGGTTGTGTGAAGTAATGGGGAGAATAAACGCTATAAGAAAAATGACATTTAGTGACGGAAGTATTAATGAAGGGAGATATACCCTCGATAATTGTACAAAAATAATTTTAGTAAGAGTAAAATTTTTAGTTAAAAGTTCAAATTTCATCACTAATAAGTTTTAGTGACAAAATTTTTTGTCCGTCATCACTTCTCGTTATTGCTTCTCTAGTTAAATATTAATAATGACAATATAATACTCCCTCCGTCCACTAATGTTTGTTACATTTTAAAATTTTCATTTATATCACACACGCTTCAATTAAATAATAATAACAATTGAGACCCAAACTCCACTAACTACATTTTTCCATTTAAAGTCAAAACACTACATTAAAACACGTGTCGAGTCAAAATGTAACAAATATTCATGGACGGAAAGAGTACAATTTTTATTTTTATTAAATGTATATTTTCTTGAAAACTTCTTTTCCCAGATATTTCATTTCATTTTGTAGATATTCTCTACTCTTTTTCTTCCTTTTCTTTATCAAAGTATGAGCCATGTTTATGTACTTTATGTTTAGGGCATATTTAATTTTTTTGGTATTTTTACATGTCGTTTACATGCTAAGTCTTTTTTCCATGTATTTTTAAAAAAAACTTAGTATTTTAATTTTATATCAAAATACTTTCGTATTCAATTAAGTGTTTCAAGCGGTCAAAATTTTCACTTTATATATATGCTTTTTCATTATATTAAAAATAAAATATTTTTATAAAAATATTTCAATGATTAAAAAAATGTATTCAATTAAGTGTTTCAAGCGGTCAAAATTTTCACTTTATATATATGCTTTTTCATTATATTAAAAATAAAATATTTTTATAAAAATATTTCAATGATTAAAAAAATAAAATAAGATCTTTAATATCATGAATTTTGAAATAAAAAACATTTTTTTTTCATTAATAGACCATTATTAGGGGATAAAGGAGTATTGATTTACACAAGTATAGGATAACATGATTTGACATTTACTGATTTCAATATAATTCTATGGAAAAGATAATAATTAATTCCACAGTTTATAAAATCCCGCAACTTCTCAAAAGAATGCGACCGAGTTATTTTTGAGTTGACTCGTCACCTTATTTAACTCCCCACCATTTTCGCCCCTCTTCTCTTCTACTTCTACTTCTACTTCAAGCCCTTACTTCGTCACTGCAAAACTCAATTCACATGGGCAAAGCCGCCAAATGGTTCCGAGGTCTCCTCGGCCTCAAGACCACCAACGAAAATCACCTCCACTCTCAGAAACAGTCACCGCGGAAGAAATGGAGCTTCGCCAAATCCTCCTACAAGGAAACCGATCGCCATAATCTCCAGCACGACGTCGTTCAAGGCCCGACCGACGATGCCGAGAGTAAGCACGCAATCGCCATCGCCGCAGCCACCGCCGCCGTGGCCGAGGCAGCTGTCGCCGCAGCTCACGCCGCGGCGGCCGTCGTCCAGCTCACGAGCAGCGGCAGGAACATCTCCGTGGTGGCGCATGGCGGAGGGAGGGAGGGGCGAGCTGCGATTGCTATCCAGTCGCATTTTCGTGCATATCTGGTTAGTGTTCTACGTCATCCTTCACGCGCTTCATGCCGTTATAGTGTGAAATGTACATATTTACCCTTTCCGTGTCCTTTCAACTTCTTCCTGCATATTCAATGGTAAAAATGGGACTCACCCTTTCTCCGTTTCTCGTTTATGGTGGAGCTTTTGCGGGTGTCGGTTTTGTAAATACTCTACACTCGATGGATTTGACCCCATTTTGTAGCTATTGTTCACTTATGCGCAAAGGCATTAACTATAGATAGTATAAAACCCTAAACGACGCCGTATGATCCTTAATCTGAAACTTTCTGAACCAATTTGTGCATATGCTTGCACCTTTTCAAGTCTGTGTGTGTGTGTGTGGTTTTATATATATCTTTGTATGAGGTATGATTTGGTCAAATTTAGTTTTAATCGAAGAATTATTGTGATCTGGAGATGAGTCAAATGCGATGTTGAAGATATGTAGACGGCGACGTTATCTAATAGTTATTCGATTTGTATCTTCCGAATAGAAAATTAATTTATCAGGTTATGGGTTTAGTTTTTCCTTGCAAAATGTTAATATAGTTGGTGCGTAGCCTGTTGGATTTTGGAATGATCTCCAAATCGTACTTGTTTATTAAATTAAATAAATGTAAAATCATTTAATGGGTTTGGTCCATGTGTGGGTGGGCATGGTTATTTTGGGTCGGTGGAACACCTCATTTATATTCAATAGTACAATAGTATTGTATATGGATTATGGAGGTACTTGATATTCAACTTTATTCGTCTCAAGTCAAGATTTCACACTACGTACTAAAGAAAGATAGTGGAAGTAGTTCTTTGACTTGTAATATACTCATAGTGCTTTATGGAGTTCTTTAATTTCTTTGGGAATAGGAAAGTTTGTCTGCTTTCTCTCTCTTATTGTTCTCAATGTCCTTGGCATTATTCTTCTAGTAAATATTGCATAGTTTTAGCAGTACCTTTTGTGAAATTAGGAATGTGAACTGCGTTGAGATGAGCTTGTTATTACTATTAAAAAGATTCAAGTTCAACAATGACATAATACCCAATTGTTATAAGTTTCAAAAGGAAGATTTGTGCACATATTTTGATATAAAGTTGGATTACTTTATGTTTATGACTCCAGCTACACAATTGCTCATTTCCTTTTCATTTTGCAGTACTGGCATGATAAGAGATTTCTCTATCTTCTGTATTGTCAGACTTTACCTTAAAGTGAAAAATAAAATCTTTGGGGCGCCAACAAAGTTTTAAATTTTCATGGATGTCTGAGCTTTGCGCTTTTTGCGCCAAAAAATGCACAATCTTTTATTTTCTCTATCATATTTTCATTGGACATTTGTTAAGCATAATATTGTGATCTAACAATTTGCTGAATTAGAAAGTATGTACTAACCAATTGGTATTTATGTTTAGTCGAGAAGAGCTTTACGAGCACTCAAGTCCTTGGTCAAGCTTCAAGCACTTGTGAGGGGTCACCTCGTGAGGAAGCAAACTGCATATGCCATGCATCGGTTGCAGGTGCTTGTTCGAGCACAAGTGAGAGCTCGGGCAGGGCGGGCTTTGATGTCCGAATCCCCACATTCGAGCACGAAATCATCTCACTTCAATTATCAAGTGAGAACATTATTTCATATTCCCTCTCATTTGTTTGAAACTTGAATTGCTTGTCAGTATTTGTATTACATAAAGGTCCTCTAATTATAAGGGTGACCATTCTTTGCTTTCTCTCATTCCTGGTCTACAAATAAATGCTTAGTACTATCAGCAAAGATTAGCTAGCCTCTAAATTCAACAAAATATATAATCCCTCATTCCCGTTGGAAAATGTGCATGTTAAGAATGTTGAATTATTTATAATAAAAGAGGGGAGAGTGAATGTTACTTTTTTTAAATAAAGTGATGTTTTTTATGAGAGAAAATATAAGTTTTCAAATGTGTTTTATATGTTATAATTTCCATTTGAGAAATGTACATAATTAAATAGGACATCTTAAAAAGAAAATACACATTTTTAATGGGAAGAGTATAAATTTTGTCTAGTGAATTCAGGTAATTGATTTATTTCATGAAAAAAACCAACAACTAATTAGATCACATAAGTATGTTTGCGTTGTTCCATGTTATTTTTTCCTTACATGTTCCAGCTTTCTCCTTGCTGCATAAGTTGAGGGTAAATGTTTGATGTTACTTTATAATTGTACAAATTGAGAAAGTATGACTCCTTTACCTAAACTATTTAATGAACTTGTAGGGACCAGCAACACCTGAGAAATTTGAGCATTCTATTCGGTCTAGGAGCATGAAGCGTGACCAGATAATAATGCTAAAGGTTTGTTATAAACAACTCTTGATTGATGTTATTTGTTAACTATCTTACCATACACTTAATCACACGCTTGTGCTAAACTGAAATGCAGAGGAACGGCTCACTATCAAGCGGGAGCCCTCACCAAGATCAAGAAAAATCTCATGCTGCCCGCATGTTGATGGACAACAGAACAAGCGGAAGATTGTGGGAGCAAGAAGATTCTAGAAGCGACAAGATTCTTGAAGTGGATACGGGTAATCCTCATGTCACTTCCAAACACCGTAGCCTCTTATACTCTTGTCATCTCAGTCTAGGCTCCGACCAAAATTGTCCAAGCTACACGACATCAAAGGACTCCACAGCCCGTCAGTCCATTCGGAGCCTATCCTCTGGCGAAGTCCAATCTTTGAGCCCTTTGAAGTTTGCAGAGGATGTGGATGAAAGTGTCTTCTGCACCGCAGACAACAGTCCAGCATTCTATTCAGCATCATCAAGGGGTGACAGCTCCAAGAGGGGAGGAGCATTCACCCCTACCAAGAGTGATGGAACGCGTAGCTGCCTAAGTGGTTACTCCGATCATCCAAATTACATGTCTTACACAGAATCAGCAAAAGCTAAGGTAAGGTCCCTCAGTGCTCCGAAACAGAGACCACCTCAGTACGAAAGATCAAGCTCAACGAAGAGGTATTCAGTACATGGCTATGGTGATTCAAGGCCTACTCAAAGAGTGTCTACATTGCCTGCCAACTTCACAAACAAAGCCTACCCCGGATCTGGCCGCCTGGATAGATCCGGGATGCCTGTTAGAAGTGACTTTGATGGATATAGTAGCGGTAACTGGCAGCAGAGGTATTGAGTATTGGCTTGGGTTGTCTGTTAAAATTTTAACTAATTGCTAATGTAGCCAGGTAGAGATTAGTAAGTACTCTTAACTGTGGATTGTTTAGTGTTGACCAAGTTGGGAGATGTTAAGAACTAGCAAATCAAGCATTGTAACAGAGAAATGTGTTTGCAGAGAGATATATCTTATTTAAGTTAGTGTTTTGTTGATTTTGATCAGTATCATTAAGATAGAAATGAATTGAAGATGTTGGGTATATTTCTGATTTGTAAAGTACGCATTTATTTTACTTTGGAGATTTCATAGTGCCAATACTTTACTACTCCCTCCATGTTGTTTTAAATGTCTCATTTTATATTCCATTAAATGTATTATAATAATAAAATGGAACACTTAAGGTGAGATGGAGGTAGTATTAAATATTTAACATGGCTTTGGTTTTTGGTACTTTCCTTCATTAACTTAGTTTGTGATTTGTCTATGTGCAACACATATAAGAAAAACCGGAACAGAGAATGTTTACTGCCTTGACGGGAATAAGCACACAATGTTTGTTCACCCAATTCGGCAAAACCGCCTACCTCTGAAGGGTTATACCAACCCAAATGATCAGAGATACAAAGAAGTTCCTACTTCTAACTCACTCGTTTTTCTTCTATTCTATAGTGCCCAAACAACGTAACTCAAATAACCCCAAAGAGTAATCGATTACTAGGGAATCGAGGTGTTATTCTTTGAATACAAAAACACTCACCAACCCAGAACTCAAATAAATATGAATATTAGATCTATGCGCTTAACCTCACTTTATAAAATCTCTCAAACTCTCTCTTGAATGCTTAAAAAGTTCTTCACGCTCCTATGCTCCTCTTTTATAAACGTCTGGGCTTTATCTCTAAAGATTATCTCCAAGATTATTTCAACCGTTTGAGGAGAGAGGGTTAATCTGTTCCACAAGTTTCGTCTGTTAGTTTTCACCACCGGATATATTTTTTAGTTCTTCCATGTTTTTCTCAACGACTTTGTTCATCTTTTACATGTTGAACAAAAGTTGGAACATGTCTTATGTTTCGATACACAATATGCCATATATACCACTTCATATATCTCACAATAATCAATGACATGATTTTATACAAGGCATGTTTATTTTATGTTAGGTCATTGTAATACCTCGTTACTTAGTAAGAAAAAAAAAGATCTTATCACAAATCTAAATGTAATTAAAGTTCGTCTTATATTCAAAACAATCAATTAGTTTACTCCTATTTGTTTGTAAATATACAAACTTTAGTACGAAACAAATAAATCTATTTTATCTAACAAAACAATATATTAAATAGGTTGCTAAATTTCATTTAGATAACATTAATAAATACAACCAAATAAAAATAAGAATTTTATGTATGTCAATAAATAAGAAGTGTAGCACATGTAATATAATACATATAAAATATGAAACTTAAGAAATAGCAGCCTTAGAATGTGAAAAGAAAGGAACCATTCAGTTACAAAAAAAGGAAAGTCAGATTTAATATGCCAATTCTGCTATCAGATTTTGGAACATACATATTAATACACCCTCTCATCAATAGCATTATCATACAATTGAGACAAAGAAAATGTATATAAAAAAAAAGGGAGAGAGTAGAGAAAGTACATACTAAAATAGAGATAAATCCAAATAACTAAAACAAAGTAAACACTTAAAAAAGGGGAGCCTATTGTGATGAAACTAGTCAGACAGAGAGAAGAGAGGGCTTCTGGAAATGAAGTCTCGAAGAGGACATGAGGGTGAGGTGACAGTCACCTCCTGCCTCACCTTGGGGATTGCTACACCTAAAGACAAAATAAAGGAACTCATATCAAGATACAATCTGCAGAAATCCTCTAATTCCATAACAAAATAAGTAAAGAAACTTTAAAGTACATAACTCTAATTCCATAACAAAATAAGTAAAGAAACTTTAAAGTACATAAGAAGCTTAACATTTTAGTGAAACATATGATAAATGGAGAAGATGAGGTGTTGGGACAGCTTTCGAGAGGGAGAAGAGTTGACTCTCTAAGCAAGATCCAATAGAAAAGACAAAGGGGGATTCCCAAGCTAACATGAGCCTTTCACTGCAAAAAGAAGACAGTAAGATATGTTGATGCAATAGGAATCAAGATGTATCCTCATAGAAAAAAGACTTAACACCCCAAGCTAGCCAACTCACACTATAAATAACAACCTCTCAACACCTTAAAAGAGGCTGGCACACACAAAAAGAAAAAAAAAAAAAAAATCTCAACACACACTTAGAGTTAGAAGGAGAAACATAAGGAAAGCAGGCAGCCACATCACGTAGGGCAAGTCTCAACAAAGTTACCCCAAGCAAGACCCAAATTTGAGGTATACAAGACTCGACTTTAAGCTTTATTGTCCACTTTCCTTAGTTAAGTCTCAGGCAAAATATTTTCATAACATAGTATGCAAGACTAAACTTTTAAAACTTTCTCCATTCCTAAGATAAGCCTCAAGCATGAACACGTAAACAAAATTTCAAAAATTTACATGTATACAGGACTCAACTTTTAATGTTTTACTCTTCATTTCCTATGTTAAGCCTCAAGCATAGACACCAAGTAGAAATTAGAACAGTGATGAGAACTTGAACCAAATCTTTCAAGTTTACATGCTAGTTCTAAAGTCAAACCATGAACAAGCTCAAGATTCAGTGTTAAGTATATCTTGGACTTAAAACAAAACCACAACATAATAACTCTCTTAACAAAGACCCACACCTTGAATCTTTTGCAGTATGATTTTTAGGTAGGTTATATAGTTATCATAATGTAACTCGACTGAGGATACAGATTCATACACTCTCTTTTGATTCGTAAGTTAGTATGTTCAGAACTCAGTATTAGAGTAATCACAATCTGTACATAGATAGAATTTCCAAAGTCTCCTTTTTAAGCACAATAATGAATTTAGAATAAAATCTGCTAATTAGATAAGAAGAGTCAGTGATGATGAGTTGTACAAAACAACAGAACATTATACATATAAAATCATTCAATGAAGATCTTAAAAATCCTCAAGTAGCTAACAAATAGTTTCAAGGATATCAAGAATAAAACCCAAATGTTTATTTTCTTTCTCGTAATTGTAGATAAGAATTTCAGAAACCCACTAAGCTTTCAAAATCTAGTTAGAAAGGATATTGAATTATGAAGTAATAATTCAGGTTGAGATTAGAAATCCTAAGCCTAAAGCTTCACAAAGCCAACAAACTCAGAAGTTTTAGGAAAATAAATGTAGAACATGACAGTTTAGCAAAATCCTACTTGAACCCTTCGACAGTTAAACATTTTAAGAACATAGAACATAGACCTTTAAGCTAAACCTGTTTAACCAGAGTAAAAACATAGAAAGCAGTAAAGAACTTAGCTGCAAAATTCTTGGTTCCTCGTCAGAGAGGGGGCTGCATTATGGCGAAAACATTACCCTACCATGCTCAAACACTTAAGGAGACAGAGAACAAGCAGAGAGTTGATACTGCACATATTAAAATTTATTTAGAACAAAATTAGGACTTTTTATCTAAGACTAGAGTTTAGTCAAAAACATTTCAGAAATTAACACATGAAGAGCTAGAGAATTAAGAAATGGAAGATCAGAAGTAATAAATAATAAATTAGGATTTAAAAAAAAAAGGGGAGAAATCTTACCCTTACCATCTGAACAAGAAGAGAGGGGAAGTGACCTTTGGCCTGATCATCGGGAGAGAGGAGGTCCAGGGAGGAGTGTTGCTTTCTGTAGCAAGAGTGTGATGAGAATTTTCAGCATAGAGTTTCAGTAGGAGGAAACCGAAAAAAGAAGAGAAGAAGAGAGAGAATAAAGGAGCAGAAAGATTATCGAGATTGAGACGAGAAGGGACGGCGGTGGTTGGAAATAAGGCAGCGGCGGCAAGGCTGACTGTTGTCTCCGATGCGAGAGAGAGAACAAGAGACAGACGAGAGCAAGACAGAGATGAGAACAAGAGAGAGATGAAGATAGTCGAGAGGGCTTACCGTGAAGACACAGCAGCGCGAACCCATTTTCGCCGGAGAAACGGGCAGATGAACACCGAAGAGGGAGATAAGGAGAGGAGTTTTTGAGAGAGAGGTGGAGAGAGAGAATCAATAGGAAAAAGAAGAGACTTGGACATCTGGAGTGAAAATGAAAGGCGTGGCTAGGATTTGGAGTGTTCTGGAAGGAGGTATGGGCCGGGTCGGATAAAGGGTCTAATGGGTCGGGTAAAAAGATCTATTTAGTTGTGTTATATCTCGTGGACTGGGCTTAAGAGTAAGATTTAAAATTTTGATGGGTTCTATATTGGATTAGCATTATGGGCCGAGGCTGAAAGTAAACTTGGGTCCTAAAAATTTATAGTTGGGTCTAAAATATATAAAATCAGTAAGGGTTAAATTCAAAATAAGGTCCAATCCTAATA
This sequence comes from Leonotis leonurus, assembly GCA_026898415.1. Taxonomy (NCBI): domain Eukaryota; kingdom Viridiplantae; phylum Streptophyta; class Magnoliopsida; order Lamiales; family Lamiaceae; genus Leonotis; species Leonotis leonurus. The sequence continues at coordinate 2,571,145 of JAPKLX010000040.1, forward strand.
AAGGCCTAAATAGTATTAATTAAAATTTATACTATATCTTAATACTCAAGTAAATTTTATGATTCGAGTAGAAATATTTTTATTAACTTTAGTATCCATTATTAAATTATTGGATAAAATAAATTAAGATTTAATTAATCATAGCTATTTAAAATTCTACACGAATATTTATTAGAGAGTAAATTAAAGCACTGGAATATTAGTCGAGTTAAGACTCGAGATTTATTCTCGAAATAATAAGGATAATATTTCCTTTGAAAATGTAAAATAGTACATATACTCAAATCGAGTATCTCACTCCGTAATTTAATAAAGGTTAATATGGGAGTAAGAGTCAGAGGTCGAGAAGAGGAGCACGCCAGGTAGGCTTTCTTATACAAACAAAAATATGTGTGTTTATCCACATTTACGTTATTTCTTTTCAAATAGCTTTTGAATTGAAAATATGTTCCAAGTATTGTCTTGCCATAAATATTTATGATTTTTGTATGATACCTATTTGCCAATGAAGTTAAAAGAATCGAATTCGGGTCTCAGTAGGATAACTATCCTACTAGGACTAGTGTACACAAAGTAACCGTGAGTCATCGAGCGGGTTGGCCGGTCAAGGTGTTCGTGGAAGGTGGCAACCTTTCTGACACAAAAAAGAATAAGAAGTTACAGATATGGTAGATTACTAAAGAACTTAGATCGATCGAACTTTAAGATTTCACAAAAATGATTTTAGTGAATATAGGTTCTTTAGAGACAAAATCTCTATGTTTCACTGACAATGGCATGACAATTATATATTGAGCATAAGCCTCAAGTCCTTTTCTTGTTAATCATGTACGATGAATTATTCACCCAGTTATGAGATTGTTGTTTAGTTTCGTTCTTGTTCCATTACCCCATTTCTATCTCGAATTTTTTAATCCCTTCCAAAGTCACGGTCTCCCCGACTTTACTATCCTTAGTAGAGTGCGGACGTGACAGTCATCATGTCCATCATGAATTCATGATCATTACCGAATAAGTTGAGCAGTAAAATACATTTGCAGAATAGTATGTTTCCAAAATAATAATAATTTATTTTACTCCAAAAAATATTATTCTCTTTTTTTCTTTCTTTTTTGTTTTGAGGAGAAAGTAATATATGCACCAATGATATAGCGTTTTCTACCTTTTAAATATCTATATATATATATATAAAGGCTAAGGGACAACTATTTTGGAATGGCGTCCAAAAAATGATGTGAATAAATAAAAACGAAAATTGAAATGAATAAAAAGGACATATAATCAGCTTTATTAGCATAAGAATAAATGTAAAGCTGAGCCGGGTATTAATAATCATAAATAAAAGAAATGTCAATTTTCAAGAATCATCTCTTATAATTTTTCATACATCATTTCTGAGAACTTGAAGGTCCTTCTTCAGCTTAACTTCAGACTCAGCTTTCGTTGCTCCTTCCCTCCACAACAACCATAAGCCGTCGTTAAGCCTCGAGGTGAATCGGGAAGATATGGAGGAAATTGCCGTAGCTGCTCCTGTGATCGAGGAAGAGAAGTCTCACACTGGTGTTATGCTCTTCAACCGCTGGTCCCATGACGAAGTTCAGGTTAGTGATATTTACGTTGAAGATTATATCACATCTACTGCAGCCAAGCATCCAACTTTCATACCTCACACTACTGGAAGGTTCCAAGCTAGGCGCTTCAGGAAGGACTCCCTCATGATGCACGATCACAACAACGGAAAGAATGGATTTGAAGTTTTTAGGAAAATGGTTTTGTCTGCACCCATCTATTGTCTTGCTTCCGTTTAGTGAGTAGGATATGTTCTTTTTTGTATGAAAAGACAAACATATGCCTAGAATACCTGCAAAACCTCTGGTTTTATGTTTCTTTCATGTTTTTTCGGTGATGAATGAGGACTATTGGTTTTTATTTTTAATATGATTATTGCTATTTTTTATTTCTAAGAACTTGAAGATTAAGTGTATCTTTTATTTTTTATTCAATATAATTGATTAATGCGTAAGATATTTAACAATTTATTTCAATTCATTAGGTAGGCGGCAACATGTGAGAAATTGAAGAATAAATGTATTTTAGATTTTCCAAATCATTTTTTAAGTTTCAAAATTGATCTTTATTTTGTGATTCATCTAAATGATGATAGTATAAAAATGTTTATTAGCTATTATCGTGTTAAATGTGTTAGATATAATTATTTATTTCGCTATAAAGAGAGATAAATATTTTATGCTTCAAAATTGATCTTTATTGCAACAAAATCTATTATTTTTATTAACATATTTATTTTCTATTATTTGTATTAATATATTTATTTTGGGACTCAAAATTTGTTTTTTTTTTCAAAAATATTTATTATTTTTAAGTACGTATAATTGAAAACTAATACATGTAGACATTATTTACCTTTACTTTTAATTTTCAAAAACTTAAAACTAAATATAGGAATTGAAAAAAACGAATTGTGAAAGATAAATTAAAAAATTAAATACTACTACAATTTGTTGTATTGGTATTTAATTTTAGATATTAGTATTTAGTGCTACATATAGTCATAAAATTAATCTAGATTTATTTTGGGAGCTCAAAATTGGTTTTTATTTTTATTCATACGATGGATTGTATGTTAAAATAATATGTTAGTGATGGTATATATGTCTATAGATTTTTGATCAAATAAAAAAAAATTATGTGATAAATGTGAAAAAAAATCAGCCATCCATTCTAGCAAATGAATAAAATGTATTCCGCAAATTAACTTATATTTAAAAATTAAATTTCACATTTCTAAAATATTAGAAAATATATAAATTTAATTTAATCAATATAAATTATTGATTCTAAATACATTTCTCAAGCATGATTTATTTTTCGTATGAATTTAATCCTATTTAGATATACATATTTAAGTTGTTATAAAGGAGATTTAGTACTCCCTTCGTCCAAATAAGTATTATACAAAACTTTTGGGCACAGTTATTAAGGAGAGTATATAAAGTAGTGTAAGCGTGATAAAGGTGGTAGGGTCCACACCTTTTTAAAATGATAACTTTTACTATTTTAGGAATGTGTCAAGTTTAGTGGGACGTCCAAATAAAGGAATTGTGGCAAGTTTAATGGGAAGAAGGAAGTAGTAGTTTAAAAGATTGTATTAGTTACTATTAAATATGTTAGATAAATTTACTTAGCTGGATATGAAGATTAAGATAAATATTTTTACGTACTTCAAATTTAAATTTTTGTGAACGTCTATAATTTGTTAGTAAATATTTATTTTGGTGATCAAGATTTATGTTTATTCTTATTCATATCCATGACTGTACATTAACACAATATATTAGGTATTATTATATAAGTTGTTGTAAAGACACAATTTGTTTGTGTTTCAAATTTTAATTTTCATAAATGTCTAAAATATGTAACCATATAAGTAAATATTTATTAAAGCTCAAGAATGATTTAATTTTTTGTTTCATATATATAATTATATATTAAAATAATATATTATATAATTATATATGTTAGATACAGTCTTTTTCTTTGCTATAAAGATATATATTTTTGTCCTTTAAATCTAAATTATTTTAAATATTCATAATTTATACTTAACATATTTTGGGGTCCCATTTTTTTTATAAATAATTATATATTAATTCAATATATTAAATATTATTAAATAGGTCAGATATATTCTTTTAAGTTACTATAATGATAAATAATTTTTAATCCTTGAAATTTTAATTTTTATAAATATATATAATTAACTATTATTATATATTAATTTTGGAGGCCCAATTTTAATTTTGATTTTGTGCTTCATGATATATATGATTATATATAGATTAATAAATATATATTATCATCTTAATATATTATTATTGTTAGTTGTTTATTAGTAGTGATAATTATATAGTCAATCCCTTCAATTATTAAATTATTATAGTCTATTATATATATATATATATATTCTTATATATATTTTCTATTGATAATAATTTTGAATATGCAATAAGTATAATTAAATAATTGATGTTTTAATTTTCGTTTGAACTGCCCTTTTGTATTAAGGTTTGATTTTCAATCGAGTTCGTTGAATTTTATTGTATCTTAATTATTATATTTTAAATTATAATAAATATTTGTGTATAAATAAAATACTTAATTTTAGTTAGTATTTGGTTTAAAATCTCATTTATGGAATAATCACAAAATCCACATAGATATGGATGAGTAAATTTAAAAATTGAAAAGGTTTGAGTAAATTTAGTTTTCTTAATATATGTTATGTGTTGTTAATTATTTTAAATAAGATTTAATAAAAAATTAAAAGAATTTGAATATCAATTTTCGATTACAAATAACAACAAATTTATTGTTGAAAAAAATTATAGTGAGAAGTTGGGTTAATTGAAATTGAAGTAAAACTAAACTGGATAAAATAATAATTTGAGTGGGTTGACTAAAGCTTAACAAAATGATTGAATTGATATCCATATGCTTACTATCAACTTTTATGTACAAATTCGGAAGTGACTCCAAAAATATGATGATTAATTTACTTTGAGTACTATTCAATTTTCGAAGATAAATTTTAAACTCTTTAACTCTATCAAATACAAGTAACACTAATTTATATAAAACTATAATAATTATACAATAATAAATAACTTGCAAAATCGTAAGTTTTGACTTAAATCGATATTTATCCAAAATTTTAATGCTATAATTTTAATAAATTAAATACCGTGCATTGCACGAGTATCACATTATTAGTTTGTGCATCGTGATATCGAAAATGTTAGTGTTTTACAATTTAGTTTGTAGTATTTATTTTTTGTTATAATGATTATGATTGGTTGTCTCTCAAAAATATAATTAGTATTGTTTGTTTTATACTTTTATAATTTTTAATAATAAAATTTCACTTTTTCATACCGTGCATCTCACAGGTATACAATACTAATTTAGTTAAAATGATTAATTAAAGTTGTGAGTAACATTGCCAATTTTCGTTCAAATAAATAATACAACACCAGAGTAGGAATTTAAAGGCAAACATCATTACTATATCAGGTAACAGACATAATTAACAAATTAGTGCATGAGTAGGGATGACAATTCACATGTGGGTACTCGACATCCGCGAGTACCCGACCCTAATAGAGGTGAGTTTGAGAGACATTTAGTATTTATTTAGTTCGTGTGTATGAATATGGATATTCGTGAAACTCATATATCCGTGAAAATTTACCCATGAAATATCCGTAAAAAATCCCGCATATCCACCTAATCGTGGGTATGGGGTATGGCGTGTGCATCGGTTGACTGACTAACCGATCCAATTTTGTTGAACAGAAAACACCGAAAATGAAAAATATAAAACCAAACTTATCGCTCAAATAAAATAAACTGAACCGATCGCTCAAATTAAATAAATCGACCGATCAAAATCGATTGGTTTCGATTCGGTTTAGTTTTATACGAAAACAATAATTATTTTTTTTACTTTTGAAGTTATAAATAATTTATATGATCAATCTTAAAAAAAATTATATTTTTAATTTTATAAATCTAAAATGTATCATATAAATATAAATAAATATATATAAATATAATTATTTATTATTTATACTAATTATATATTTTTAATATTTATATTACTCCATATTTCGGTCAGCTCGGTTACCAATGGAACCAAAAAATACAAATTGCAAACCGAAACAAAATCTATCGATTCTAAAATTTTAAAACTGAACCGCAAACCGAATCAAATAAAAAACGAACTGAAACCGACCAAATTCTATCGATTCGATTGATTTTCTTAATTCAATTCGTTTTTACACACCCCTAGTGGTATCAGAGGAAGTCAACATCTTCACAGCAAAGTTGGTATCTCATCTAGCGATTGTAAGTAATAAAATGAATTTTTTTATTAAAACGAGATACGAGATTACAATGCTTGGAGATTACAAATAAAAAATAAAAAATAGTTGAGTCTGGGAAGGTCTCTTTCTACGAGACGAGATACCCCGACTAGTGATCACGGTCCAACGTATCGTTCCTAAAGATAAAATGACTCTGTCGTTCCCGAAATCAACACTAAAAATCGAGAAAATTCTGGTGAACTTGATAAGGGAGATAATCGAACAAACTATAAATTAGGATACTCATAGTCGTCTCAGAATCACATTTAGGTCCAACAAAAAACTCTTGAGCCACACAACTTTCTTTGTAGCCTATAGCATATGAATGTATATATTTTGTATCAAAAATATCATCCATAGATATATTAAAGTATCTCAATCATGAAGTTACCAATAATTATGTTTGCATTATAATTTTTATGTCACTGAAAATGTACCATTGTATTCTTATTTTGTTAATTATTATGTAATTAAATCATTAAAAATCTAGTTAATCACAATAATTTATTACTATAAATGAAGGGTCAAGATTGCTTCATATTTCTTACTAATTAGGTTCCTGATCTACGCCATATATATATATATATATATATATATATATATGAATAATTTTCTTCAAAAATTATAATATGAACACTAGTCGTATTGTGTTCAATACGCGTTAGCCGTCCCGAATGTCGAATCTCGTGGAAGACTATGCAGGGCTGTGATATATAAGCACTTGAACGAAGTAAAAATAATATCTAAACACTCAAAATCAAATTGAGATGATGATTATTAAACTAATGAAAATCAATAAACGAGGTAAACAAATGGATTAAAGCATAGGGTAAAGATCATCTACAATCTACACTTAATGCTCATTCAATCAACCTCATGCTTTTAATAGGATTCTCCTAAGTTGATTAGCTAATCACCTATGTGTTCTTAAAGTTAATCGGTGATTATCACTCACGTGTACAAATCACACTTAAAAGAATGTCAAATTCAAAACATGATTTCCTTTTTACGATTCCGATTATAAGGTATGGTTGTTCAATCAAAATGATAGATGTAGAGTAATTTATCAATTAATTCAACATCTAGAGTTATACATGTTGATCAAGCATATAAACCCATTAATCACGGATCAAACAATCAATTAAAGGATTGAATCAACGCATCAAGCAATGGAATAAGACAATCAAAACCCTAGAATGAGATTTAGCCAACCATTGAAAGAAAAGAAACCATAGAAGAGTGCATGATGGAACACTTACTAAGAATCTCACAAACCAAGTTAGAATCACTTCAATCTACTTGGAATCACCAAGAACTAACTAAGAAAGTAGTAAAAATGTGTTTTTGGAGAGTAAAAATTCGAGTTACAATATTTGGGTCCCGTCAAAATAACACCCAATTGAAGTTTTAACCTCGCCTGCAACTGCCAGCCAGTGGCCGCTGGGAAGCTATCGGTCGCTGGCCTTGAGTCTCTGGCGCCCCATGTCTGCAGGGCCAGCGGTCACTAGGCCCTACTCTCTTAATTTCTTCTGCGGCTGCACCCCAGCGGGCGCTGGGTCCTCCTCTTGCTTCTTTGACTTGGTTTTTCTTCTCGTGCATTCCTCGGTTCTTCCCGCTCCTCTCGGCTTTGCATAGGTGACGCACAAGACCACTTCTAGCTCCATATTTCTCTCGTTTCTTCATCCTACATCCAAAGCATGAAAACACACGACCGACGTAAAAACAAACAATAAAAGACACGAAAAAGAACAACTTAAACACTAGACACGACACAACGACAACCATAAACATAACAAAAATATACTAAACAACTCCCCCACACTTAATCATTTGCTTGTCCTCAAGCAAAATCCAATACCCAAGCATCGAGACGTACCAATAATCAATATGCTAGCCCAACCACCATTCATACCTTCATACCAAAACTTAGACTAGATTCAATTCTCAACCGTATTCGGTCACTCAATCAAGATGCAATGTTTTTCGTTACTAAGTTCAACAATATGTACATGATCATGATATACACACATCTCACATCTCCCCATCATCCACACATCCGGTTCCCCTAAATTTTAAAGTAAAACAAACAAGTCCGCATACGGGTATGATCATCGGGTCTAAACATCAATGGATCACATCGAGTGCCCCGATGTGGTTTCCCATACTCATTATCTATGATAAGTGGAGTAGAACCCACAGACTCGACTTGTCTCACTCATTTAAGCCCTTCTAGCGTTTATTATTCGTTTTTTTTTTTGAAGAGTTAAGACTCCTTATTCATTTTTTTTATAATTCAAGGGAACCAAGCATATAGACTTAGGGAGTAATCACTCATAATCCTAATCATGATCACTATACATACCAATTAGCAAAGCAACATGCCCCATGTAACATCTCAATCACACAACCTAGCCCAATTAAGAACCGAACCGAGCTAAATCTACCACCAATCATAACACATACAAGTCTCACATGTCAACAATCAATATACATCAACACAAAGATATCGAATAAGAAAGTAAACATGAAATGATCAAGTTTGGGGAAATAACATAACAATCACAAAGACACATTAAAAAACACTAAAAACATGCAAGAAAGCAACCAAACCCCCCCCCCCTCCCCCCCACCCCACACTTAAATCTTAATCTTACTACGCCCTCGTAGTAAGGAGTTAAAGGGAAAGGATAAAGAGACTTCCTTGACAACATAACGAGCCGGCAACAAGCCCAAAAATTGAGTGACTCCTAGAATTGTACCTGCAAACAAAGACACAACAAACAAGCATAAAACAAAAACAAATAAAGAAAAAAAAATAAAACATAGAAGAAAAAGGAAAAGAAAAGAAAGCTAATATGTCAGAGGATCCTAAGGATCCCGATACTCGGATGCAGGAGGGGGTTGAGGGTGAAGTCCCGTCCAACGTGCCCATTGCTCCTCAAGAGAGTTCATACGGATGTCGACGGATTGAAGTTTGGTGTCTATGGATTGGAGCCGAGTATCCATCGAGTGGAGGACTGTGTTCTGACTATCCAACCTCGCAAAGAGGTCAGTCTGAAAGCTTTGAAAGTCATCCCTCGTGAAGTAGCTGGATCAATATCCGCTTCCGGATCCACTAGCGAAGCCACCCTGCTCGTAGGCACCTTGGTATCCTCCTAGGTACCTGCCGGATTGGGCCCCTTCATAAATTCTCTCCTCCATCACGGCATCAGCACCGGTGGGGAGCTCATCAGTCGTGGGAGGGACCTCAGTAGATGTACCAGCTCCCCCAGCTCACTCGAATGCCGCCTCGCGCTCACGGAAGCGGCGCACACACTCTCTTTGTTCATAGGGAACAAAAGAGGTCTCAGAGGCATCTAGAATACCGTTGTGCTTCATAACTAAAGCACTCAAGTCAATGTTCTTCCTCTAGCTATACGAGTTGGGTACCTGAAAACCAAAGTGACCAGCCAAACGAACAGGAATATATGCAAGAGCGGGATGAGTCTTCTTCCTCCATTTAATCCCGTCAATCTGTGTCCAAATGAAGGATGAAATACAAACCTGATGCCCTTTCAAAGTGGCAGATAGGAGGAAGCACTCATTGGTACTCACTTTGTTGGCTTCTGCCTTTCCCTATACATTAAATGCAATAAATTTTTGCAAAAGGGAAAGGGCATCATCCCTAATGAATCCACTAGGGGTGCCACTCGGGTTTCAATTATAGAGCCCGGTAAGTTCGTACAAGCAACTACAGGGTTAAACCTTTTAGGGGTTTGTGTAGCTGCTCCCCTAGATGAAGAAAAACCAAACATCGAATGCATTACAGAACGAGTTACATTAACATCATTACCTAAAAGCCTACAGTGGAAAGAATTATGACCATCTCCAAATACAAATGTAGAAATCATTTCATACGTCATTTTCGTATAACCATCTAAACTCCCATTATCAGCAAGCTTTAAAAGTCCCAAGGTTTTTAAATATGCACGTAATTGAGATCGAACATTCAACTTAGCTAACAAATTCCAATCATAATTATAACCATAATTGAAAGGCAAAGCTCTTAAGAGTAAGTAAATTTGACCTTCAATCGGTTCAAAAACCTGGAATTTGTAATTGTGGAAGTTTCGTTGAATGTTTTCCCTTGGGGAATTGGGTTGCTCGTTCTCCTCCTCGGGTTCTTCAACTCGGCGCCGGATATTTCTTGACATTGTGCGATGAAGAAGTATTTGGTGCTAGGGAAGTGAAAATAGAGTAAAAGAAGTATGAGAAGTGGAGGAATTGGGAAGAATTTTGAAGAAAGTGAGGTTTTGGGAATTTTGGATTTAATGGATGGAATGAGAAAATTGTTGGATGAAAAGGTAGGGAAAATGATGGGTAGAAGGAATTTGGAGCTTTAGAAGTGAATTGGGAAGTTTGAAAGATGGATTGTATGAATTGGAGGGTAGGGTTTTGGTTGGGGAAGAAGAAGGGAGGAAGGAAAAATGAATAGGGAAGAAAAAGAGGGGAAAAAGGGTTAAATCGCGTAAGTGGGGTTAGGGCCAGCGGCCGCTGACCCTTGCTGTCTGTAGTTTATGAAGGGTTAGGCCAGCGGTCGCTGACCCACTGTCTCTGAAATTTGCTGAAAGCTCGTGCCAACGGCCGCTGGATATGCTTTGCAGCTCCTTTTTCGCTCGTTTCTCACTTCCTTTTCGACTTCCCTCTCTCTAAGGCTTCCCTACAACAAATCAAACTCGAATTAGACTCTCGTCAACTAAAAATAAACAAATGCGAAGCAAAATTACACTAAACACTAGGGAATAAAAATACAAAACATAAAATGTGGGTTGCCTCCCATGAAGCGCTCGTTTAATGTCATGAGCTCGACACCTTTCAAATTTCTTAAACAACTTGCATCATCGAGAACTAGAGCCTCGATTCCTCTCTTTTGCACTTCTCCCTCCAGATATTGCTTCACTCTCTATCCATTAACCCAAAACTTCTTCTTAGTTCTCGGGTTGAGAAGCTCAACTACACCGTATGGATACACCTCCGTAATCTCGAATGGGCCACTCCAACGGGATTTAAGTTTCCCCGGAAAGTGTCAGAGTCAGGAGTTGAACAAGAGAACTTTTATTCTTGGCTCCAAATGCTTTCTTAAGATCTTTCGATTGTGGAGTTTCTAGACCCTGTCCTTGTAAATACGGGAGTTCTCAAAGACTTCGTCTCTTAGCTCCTCTAGCTCGGACATTTGCAAGAAGCGTTCTTCTCCTGCACGGAGCATCTCCATGTTCGTCTCCTTGATAGCCCACATGGCCTTGTGCTCAACTTCAACGGGAAGATAACACGCTTTTCCATACACCAGCCTATAGGGACTCATACCAAGAACCGTTTTGAAAGTGGTTCAGTATGCCCATAAGACATCTCCTAACTTCAAAACCCAATCTTTCCTAGTTGGCTTCATAGTCTTTTCTAAGATTCCTTTCACCTGCTTGTTGCTTATCTCCGCTTGCCCAGATGTTTGCGGATGGTAAGGAGTTGCCACTTTGTGCCTGGTTCCATTCTTTCTCTTCAGCTTCTCAAAAAGCTTGTTGCAAAAATATTTGCCTCCATCAATAATAATTGCCTTGGGAAATCCAAACCTGTTAAGGATATTCTCCTGCACAAACTTCAAGACAACATTAGCATCACATGTCCTTGTGCAGATAGCTTCAACCCACTTAGACATGTAATCTACGGCAAGCAATATGTACTCAAAACTATGGGAATTAGGGAATGGCCCCATTAAATCGATACTCCAAACATCAAAAATCTCTACTACAAAATTGTTAATGTTTTATCTATTTTCGGTCTCGTTACTCGTGCATATTGAGTCGATATTGTCATATATTTAGGGATGTCAATCGGGCCAACCCACTCGGTTTTGGGTTAGCACATTCGGTTTCGAGCTATTTTTAGTTCGGGTCATTCGGGTTTTTTTTATTTTGGGCTAAAATATTTCAGCCCTAACCCTAACCCACTCGGTTTCGGGCTAGCCCATCAGGCCAAAATATTTTTAAAAAATATATATTATATATAATATTTTTTAATAACAAAAATTATGTCGTCTTTACTCAATAGAAACATTTAACTTGGTATTAGATATAAAAATAAATATTATTTCACTATAAACTTACATAATAACTAATAAATTATTAATAATTGATCTCTTGGTTCTCAAAGAAGTAGACATCTGTTGCCACATCAACCACAAAAGCTGAATATATGGCAGCTGGGAGTTGTTGCGCTCAAATACTCTGGTTAAAACAACAACTCAAGAACTATGAGATAGATGTCAAGGAGATACCCATTTTTTGTGATAGTTCAAGTGCTATAGCAATCACACAGAACCATGTCTTGCATACCAGATGCAAACATGTGGATGTGAGACATCACTTTATAAGAGATCATGTTGAAAGAAAACATGTACAGATCGAGAAGATACACACTGAAATACAGAGAGCAGATATCCATACTAAAGCATTACCAGAAGAAAGATTTAAGATGTTTTGTGGGAAATTAGGATTGTTAAACCTGGAAGAAAGGACCAGATTGACATAGTACAGATTAATGAAGAACAGATCACGTAAAATTCCAACCGGGAATTGACACCAGATCATCAAAATACAAATTGATGATCAACAGATCGATTAAAATTCCAACCGGGAATTATTAACAGATCATCACACAAGAACGATGTCCAAGATCGAATGTACTATAAACAGATCGATAGTAGTGACAACAGATCATTAATAAGGAAAGTGACTACAACAGATGACTAAAAGCCACGTGGAAAATTAAAATTAATTTATCACGTTACTTAGTCAATGGGGAATGTCAGCAGAATAAATCTAATTACGGCAATTATATCATTTTTAAATCATAGCCTATATGTCTAAATTCTGACATAATGTATCAAATCTTTTATTTTTGTGATGATTAGTACTGTGTTTGGGAAGTGTGATCGCAAAGATATTTACCAAATCAAGAAAAAGGAAGCAACTTGACGGCTTAAACCAACACGTGCTGCACTGCAACCCTAAGATCTAAAGCGCGTGTATCAGACGCAGAGTAGAGGCGGTGATAGACTGCAAGTCTATAATTCAGAAAAGCAGGAAAACTAAAAAGGGAAGATTAAATCTAATCCCTTAATTTTGTTTCTTTTAATCTACACCGTCTATCATCTATCTATATATATATATGTGTGTGTTAGACTGTTTGGTTACTACCTACACTCTTCTTCCTCAACAAACACTTAGCAAATTTTTTGCCATTCCTAACTCCCACAAACCTTTCAAAAATCTTGGTATCAATTCTGTATCTATCTCTCAAAAATGGTTCCCAAATCAACCATGTTTCTCGAGCAAGTGAAATTTCTGAACCAATATATTAATCAAGATCAATACACTGTTCTTGACAACTATGGCTTCCACAAACTAGATAAGGCTTTCGCTCTTGTTAAGCGATGCAAAGGATTTCACAACATTATCACCTCACATCCTCTCCAATTCTTGCCGAAGGAAGTGGAAACCTTCTACCTCACATGTCAAGGAGAGAAAGGTGGGAACGAGGCCACCATTCGTGTAAGCAAGGGCAATACAACAAGCAACACAACCTACAACGTGTTGAACATTATAGACGAGGTCTATAAGCTGAAGGACGAAGGAATCAGCCTTGGAGACATCACAGAGGATCAGCTGCAGGAAGCTATCGAGATAGTGATGGTTGTACCAATAACCTACACCAACAGAATGTTCAACAGGGGACTGCTTGCACCGGAGTACAAGATTATCTTTGAGTTTGTACAACGGATATTCATGAACCACAACGGTTCATACGACCAAGTGACGCTGGAGAAGTTCAAGATACTCACGGCCGTGGTGCTAAATATTCATGTTAATTGGAGCAGAGTTCTGTTCGATCTGTTGACAAAGGAGGCTAAAATGATCACTTTTATCAAAGGAGCGAACCCAGACATTGAAGTGAGGAGAAGCAGCCTGAGGCATTCCACAAAGATCAGCTTCATGCTGGAAACATTCTTTAAACAACACAATTGGGATGAAGTGATTGAGTTCAACGATAGATTGCGATTTCCCAAGGACCAACATCAGATCGAGATGTCCATGGGAATCACAGCCAATCTAATAGCCAAGGTGACAGATCCAGTACATGCTAACGCTTTGATGGAGATGGGAAGCTCAAATCCAATCTGAATTCCCCCATCTGCCCCCACAGAAAGATCAATCAAATCACGAATCACCAAGGAGAAACCAGTGGAAAGAACCCCTTCGAAAAGAGTCACTAGAAGAGCAAGCTCAGTGGATACTGATGCTTCGACGGCTGCTCAACAGCCAAAGCCCAAGAAGAGAAGACTACAGAAACTCTCTGAACCAGTGGAAGAGGTCCAGGTTCAGGAACCTGCCATTACAGATATACCTATCCCTCAACAGGAGGTTGAGGATGAGGATGAAATTCTGGTAGGAGGGCCACCAGAAGAAGCTGCCCCATCTCTTCCTTTGATCCAAATCAAGAAAAAGGATTTTTTCCCCCGCTCACACTGCTAGTCCTCCATCTGCTGAACAATTAGAGCAGATTGATGAGGAGGAAGAGGAAGATGAATCCTCGGATGAGGATGTGGAGAAGAAAAAGGCTGAAACTATGGTGAAGCTGCTGGAAGCAGAAGCAGATCACTCAGTCATTAAATCTTTTCCTGGGATACAACTAACTCCAGAGAGTTATGATCCTGCTAAACGTCTAAAACTACTTCTCCTCATCAAAGACAAGGAATTCTATGTCCTTGATGCACTGCTCAAAACCAGATCAATCTCTGCACTCAAGGCAGAAGAAGCTATACTTCTCAACATCTTCGAAGTTTCCTCCGTTTCAGAGTTGAGAGATACGTACCTCCAGAGCATCCTGGTCATAGCTCAGCATGAGGCAAAGAAGCTACAAATCGATCTAAGGTCGATATATGAGAAAGAAGGGATGTTACACTTCTTCGAAAGTGTTGTAGATGAAGAAGAAGAGATAGTTGAAGCTCACCAATAGGGTGCAGCAGCACAAGAACCTGAACCAACTCAACAACAGGCTGATGATGCTGACCAAGCAATGCCAGCTACAGAAACAGCTGAGACATCTGCATAGGCCAAGGGGGAATCAGCCCAGAAAAGGCCAATACAGATCGAGGTGGTTGATTACACACGAGAGGAAGAACAACCTGCAGGATAGAGGGTGGGAGGAAAACTGACTGATGATATTTACACCCCCTCTGTAGCAGCCACCATGGAAGAATTTGTGGAGACCACTGATCTGGAAGAGATATTGATGACTCAACATCAATCTCTATCCAATGCACAAGTCAACGATTTAATCTCCATTAAAATGGATAAATTCATGTATGGGACTCTCTCAACTGTCCAGGACCAGGCCACCAGAGTTCTCACTGAATTCAACAACAGCATCAAATCTCATGTAGAGTGGTGGACTCAGACTTGAGGAGAGTATGCAGAATAAAGTTGGAAGAGCTAAGCAAGAAAATGGATGATGATAGATCAGCTGCTGAGGAGAGGAAAGAAAAGATTGATCAAACTCTGTCTACAATGGAGCTTAAAGTCCAAGAGATGTACAATATTGTTGCAGAGTTTGCCAAGAAAGAGAAAGACATGGTTCATGCCATAGTCAAGGACCAAACTAATGGAATTTCTGAAGAAGTGATCAAAGCCGCCAAGATAGAAATCAGATCACAACTCTGAAAATTCGAAGATGACGGGGTGAACTTTGTTGAGAGGAAGCTGAGAGATCTGAGATACCCCACGAAGACAATGATTGAATCATACATAGACGAGATTGGGGCAATCAAAGAAGAACAAGAGAATTACACTGCTGATCTCACCAGTGCCAAATCCTCTATGGAACAAAAGATTGATGAATCCAACTCCAACATCACGTCTTTGCTCAAATACAAGATAGATTCTGAAAAGAAAATGAAGGAGATGAAGGAGGAGATCACCTCCCTTAAGGCACTCATCAAAATTTACATTGATGATGTCGAAAAGGGGGAAGGATCTAGCATGAGGAAAGAGAGAGGAGCTGGAGGAAAAGGTAAGGGTCAATCTGGTGCCACAGAAGAAAGGAGAGAGGCTCAACCTAAGCAGCCAGCACAACCAGATCGACCAAGTCAACCATCTACTCAACCCAAGAGGCCATCCAAGTCTGAATCAAGCAGATCAAGTCACTCTCAACCACTGAAGAAGAAGAAGAAGTCTGGATCTGGTTGGTTCTCCTCTGCACCCATCAAGACCAAAAAGCCAAAAGAAGGAGAAACTAACTGGGTGCCAGACAATCTGAAGGAAGGTTGGGAGGGCTGAAGTACGGATTTATCATGTGCCGCTACTTTATCAAAGAACCAACATACTGCGAGGGCACAACTAATGAAGCTTTCAACCTCTATCTGGACATGAACGATGCTAAGGATCTGATCCAGGCCATTAAAGCAGCTGCTGCAGAGGCTCAGATCACTATAACTGCACCAGATCGAGAATACAGAGAATGTCCACACATCCCTGGCACTAAACTCCCTGACAAGACCTACCTGCTGAACTTCATTAATCAACTTGCTGAAAACAGGGGGTACAAGATCGATGCTGAAGACCCAGATTACATCAGGGTCAGAGAGGGAGTGTATGAAAGTGTCCAGATGATCTCTGATGAGACAAGAGCAAAGCTGAAGAAACAACAAGAGGAAAAGAGGAAGAGCAGATAGATATCTCCTTTCACATCAGTCACTATCTGTAATTCTTACATTTTATTTTGGAATCTGTAACCCAGTTGCTCTATATCTTTGAAAATTCTTTGGGTTTCTGATGACAAAATCTTATTGTCCAGAACATATATAACTGCTATCAATTGTTATAACCTAATAACGAAATCATTAACAATCTGGCCTTTTAAACCAGATCACTCTTAATGCTCAAATTAGGATGACATTGTAAAGTGTAGTTTCGACATCATCAAAAAGGGGGAAATTGTTGGGAACCCCAAAGTATTTTGGTTTTGATGATGATCTCTCGAAACACACTTAGTCTTTACTGCTTTAATTAGTGTTAAACTGTTCTACATGTTAACAGATCACTACGCATAAAGTGAATTCTGATAGAGAACAGATTAGGAGATGACTTAGCATGTAAATGAGTTATTCCTATAGAAGTCATTTCAATAATAGTATAGGTTGAAGACCAAGACATTTTTCAAAGAGAAGAAATCGATCTGCAATGACAGTCACCAACCAGATCGATGATCACAGCGAAGCACCAGATCGATAGAGTCATCAAACCACCAGATGACATCTCTCTACACATCATATCCACTTGCCACGTCAATATTGAAGTCCATCTACTAGGGTTTGGAAGAAGAATGCTTGATTGACACGAAGAAGGAAAGTAATCACTATCGATTTGCTTTCCATACTTAGAGGATTGAGTCAACGCTTCTACAAGGCAAGAGCAGATATGATGGACATCATTGATTGGCAATCTACATCAATCCCACGCCAATCAACAAATGGCTAGAATTTCAAATTCAAAGCCTATATATATTTGGAGTTCAAAGTCTGGAGGTGATATATGCTACATCGACAAAAACACTCTCAAGCAATCAATCTCTACGTCAGACTAAAGCTTCAAACTGTTTGTGATTCTAAATCACACCAACCCAACCTCGATTCAAGTCTGTCTTATCGAGAGAAAAGAGATCACCCTGCTAGCTAGTAGTGTTCTAGTGGTAACGTAGAGGTAATCTGTTGTAAAGGGACACGACCCTTATTCGTGCATAAGTTTCAACCAGACTGTGTTTGAGACTTGTGACTCGTTCTCCACGAGTATAAAGAAGAAGAGTATCCTAGTAGTGGATAATCTGATCTAGTTTTGATCAGACCGTGGACGTAGGGATTTCCCGAACCACGTTAAACAACTATGTCATTTACCTTTCTGCATATTTATATTCAGTTGTTTATTTATTCTAACCCCTTACACTTTAATTTAGACTGCATCTCAATCAACCTGCTTTAACGATCTGGTTAATCATTAAGGTTTTCTATATAAGAGCACCAACTAAGTCCACCATATTTCCGCACACACACAATACTTAGAAAGTAATAAGATCACTCTTATTATTGTCTAAGTATTTACACTAGAGAGCAATCTGTTTGGATTGACCTGTTATCGATCTGTCTATCGATCTGGTCAGTCATCTGCCGAGCAATTTCTTGTTTAAGAATAGCTTGAACTCTCTGAAAATTAACCAAGTAAATTGAAAAGTTTGTATTTGGTGTATTCCCCCCCCCCCCCCATACACCAAACCTTGCTCTTTCGGGACCCACATCCCCATAGATTCCACATGTTTCATTGCACTCCTTCTCGGTTGCTCATCCGTAGTTCAGATAGTTTGCACCTGCCTCGTGAGTTCCGCCAACTGCCTCTCCATGTCGTTACTCAAAGATGCTTCGTTAACCTTCTTCTTCGGACCTCTGGAGCTTCTTTGTTGTGAGTTCATCACCATGTTTTCAAAGATTTCTGTAAGTTCCTCAGCTTTCCGGTTCCCAATATCATCTCCTGTTGTATTGTCCACCATGTATTGGAAATTCTGGTGGAGGCTCTCGTAGAAGAATTGGTTGAGCAACTCAGAAGATAGATTATGATGAGGACACTACATCTAAAGGGACTTAAATCTCTCCCAAGCCTCATGAAGAGGCTCACCTTCCAATTGAGTGAAAGTCACCAGTTGTGACCTCACCTCTTACGTCTTTTGATTTGGGTACCACTTTGACATGAACCTTTCGGACACTTGATTCTAGTTTTGAAGTGAGTTGGGAGCTAAAGACATGAACCATGTCTTAGCTCGGTCCTTTAGTGTGTATGGAAACACCTCATCTTTAACTGATCATCGGTCAAACCTCCAAGGGGAAATGTTTGAACTATAACATAGAACTCCCGGGTGAAGTTCAATGCATCCTCCGCCGGCAATGCCGTAGAAGAAAGGAAGCTGGTTGAAATGGATGTTCTTGAGCTTGTAGTTTTGAGCTGCTTATCCCAACACAATGGGTGATGCCACGGCTCCTATCACTAGTCGAGCAAGGTCTCTCATCTGACGGGCCGCCATTAATGTATGTGAACTAGTATCACTCTAGTCGTTATCTGAATCTTGTAGAGGTGTGCTTCCCGAATGATCAGACTAATATCCCAATTCCAAGACGTGATCGTTTCCAACCTCCTCTTCCAGGTTGACCGTTTGTAGCTACCACCTGCGATGCACGTTGTCCAACACGGGTGTCAATCTTCTATTCAGACTTCGGCGTCCGTGCATACCTAGCACCACAAAAGAGAAGTCAAACGTAACTTGCAGTTGAAAACTCCTAACCAAAAGGAAAACGAAAACACAATCATGAAACACAACAAAAACACAACACAACACAAACAACATAAACGAAAGAATAAACAACACTCACACAAGTACTAATAACCAATATGCCTATAGCCTTCTCCGACAACGGTGCCATATTTTGTTCAACAAAATACGTATACTCAAGTTCTAGTAATTAAACTAAAGTTGTAATACGTGTTAGCCGACCCGAATGTCGAATCTCGTGGAAAACTATGCAGGGCTGTGATATATAAGCACTTGAACGAAGTAAAAATAATACCTAAACACTCAAAATTAGATTGAGATGATGATGATTATTAAACTAATGAAAAGAAATAAACGAGGTAAACAAATGGATTAAAGCCTAGGGTAAAGATCATCTACAATCTACAATTAATGCTCATTCAATCAACCTCATGCTTTTAATAGGATTCTCCTAAGTTGATTAGCTGATCACCTACGTGTTCTTAAAGCTAATCGGTGATCATCACTCATGTGTACAAATCACACTTAAAAGAAAGTCAAATTCAAAACACGATTTCCTTTTTATGAATCCGATTATAAGCCTTGGTTGTTCAATCAAAATGATAGATGCAGAGTAATTCATCAATTGATTCCACATCTAGAGTTATACATGTTGATCAAGCATATAAACCCATTAAGCACGGATCAAACAACCAATTAAAGGATTGGACTAAAGCATCAAGCAATAGAATAAGACAATCAAAACCCTAGAATGAGATTTAGCTAACCATTGAAAGAAAAGAAACCATAGAAGAGTGCATGATAGAACACTTACTAAGAATCTCAACAAACCAAGTTGGAATCACTTCAATCTACTTGGAATCACCAAGAACTAACTAAGAAAGCAGTAAAAATGTATTTTTGGAGAGTAAAAATTCGAGTTACAATAGTTGGGGCCTGTCAAAATAACGTCCAATTGAAGTTTTAACCTCGCCTGCAACTGCCAGCCAGCGGTCGCTGGCCTTGAGTCTCTGGTGCCCCATGTCTGCAGGGCCCAGCGACCGCTGGCTTCTCTCTGAATTTCTTCTGCGGCTGCACTCCAGCGGGCGCTGGGTCCTCCTCTTGCTTCTTCGACTTGGTTTTTCTTCTCGTGCTGTCACGCCCCGACCTCCGCTCTCGTAGCTGAGACCGGGTGTGAGC
>JAPKLX010000040.1:2601666-2611783 GCA_026898415.1 Leonotis leonurus
TATTTGCATTCTACATACCATTAAAAGCATGAAAATGCATGGACCGCCCACGTGTGCGCCACGCACACGTGGGCGGTCCATGGTACTTTTACCAGCGGTCCATGCATTTTCATGCTTTTAATGGTATGTAGAATGCTAATACATGATTTATATCTTCAATTTGACCATTTGGACGGCATATACGAGGATAAATTGATGGGAATAGAGAGAAAAAACTTGTGGGAGGTCTATGTAATGAAATTTATGTATGATATATGAGGTAGGTAGGATATATGATATGTGAGAGGTCTATGGTATATGAGAGGTCCATAGCTATATATGGAAGAAAAAAAACATAATAGTAAAAAATATAATCTATATTTTAATTTAAATATGTAAGTCAATTGTTATTTTAAATAATGTGTAAGAGTGTGTCATGATTTGTGTAAGAATTTATGAAATCAATGTAATTTTAAATATTTAAAAAATCAAATGAGTATTTTTGACATATAAGTTGATGTTTTGGGTATTTTTTACATCAATATTTTCAAATGGGGCATTTAAACATATTCTCACAAATATTAATATGTTAGAAATATAAAAAAAATATATAACTTATATATTTTTAAAACTGTTTTTAATTTCGAGAAGAACCGATACCGAACCGGTTGAGAATCAATTAACTGGTATAGTAAACGGTTCGGTACCCTATACTCAAAAGTACACTTTCTTGTTATGGATAATCAGTTAATGGGTACCGATACCCCTATTAATGGGTGGGAGAGACTTTGTAATTATCATTAATTTCAAGTCTTTTAAATTATAAGGATAATTTGATCAAATTGTATTTAATCCTTAGTTAATCAATCAAAATAAACAATAGATTATGTTTATTCAAATGTTATTCACTCTATAATTCCTCTGTAGTAAATAATGAATTGATTGATAAATATTATCTAATTATACGTTTAATCCCTTAAATACTCTTTAATTTTTTTTAATCATACAAAGTAAACACCTTCTTTATGTAATGTTTCTCCTCTAAAAAAAATACTCCATGCGTCTCACTCTAAGTGTTACATTTTCCTTTTTGAGTTGTCATAACCTAAGTGTTACATTTCCTTTTTAAAATACCTTTATTACTCACACAACTTTAAATAATATATATTTCTATTACCATTTTATATTACTTTATCTATCCTTAAATACCATGTCCAAAAGCAAATGTAACTAGGGGCGTAGCCAGACATTTGGCTCAGAAGGGGCCAAGATCCCGGCTAGTGATGCCGGTAGAAGAAAATGAGCAATAAAAAAATTGAAAGAAAAAAAGGTTCACACTGAACACCTCTACAGTTAGGTTAGAAAATTAATCGAACAGTCGTTTTACGATTTTATTATTTTGCTTACAAACTATGAGTTTCGTTTCAAAATCGTCAGTTGTTTTAGAATAGCCTAAAAAATATATTTTTATATTAATGAACAAGCTAAAATATAATTTTATCAATTATAAATTTTTTTTTTTAATATAAGAGGTATAATTAAATTAGTCGAAGAAAAATTTATAAAAAAATATTGAGAAATAAGTAGTTTAGAACTGTCTGCTCACAGTTCTAAAGTTTTGGAATCGGAATCTAACCGTCTCCTATACAATTACGGTTCGGAATCAAACCGTTGGAATAGTTACGGTTCCTATAACCGTCAATTACGCTTCGATTATAATTCGGTTCCAACAGTATTTTGAATACCTTAACTTCAATCGATTATTTTTTTATTTAATTTATTTTACAAAAATCACTACTATATACATACATAAACACACACACACACATATATATATATATATATATATATGTCAAAAAAATTAAATTTTAGGGGGGGCTAGTGCCCACCCTGTCTCTCTCCTGACTATGTCCTTGAATATAACACTTAGCTTGGGATGGAGAAAATACATTTTTTTTTTATTTTAAAAAAAATTTGTAGTAATTTTCTCACAATATTTTTTTTAATGGAACGAAATGAAGGAAGGAAGGAGTAGTCTAATGTTGTGCTTCACTTTAATGTTGTGTTATAGTAATTATTTTTTAATTACTTATATATCTCATCATTATCCCTAGTTATATGAAATATGGAAAAAGTTAACGAGTGAAAAATTAGTAACATAAATTTAAACGAAAACATAAAAAGTTGAAGAAAATTAAAAATTAAAGATATCAAGCTAACACAAATGATGTGATATTAGATATATTCATTTTTTGCTTTAATTAGGATGAAATTCCGTCATTTCTGAATCATTTAAGGGGGAGGTCATTACAAGTACTATACGCCTCGAGTCCTTGCCATTATCAAGCTATAAAATAAATGACTAATTCTCTATAAATACACAAGCTAATTGATATTGCACGTAATATTTTGAATATGACTTACAATACACTAACTATCATTTTATTTTAATTGAGTATATCGGACTATATTTAATAAAATTAAGTATTTGTGGATCTGATTAGACACTAACTACCATTCAATTCTTCAATTTTAGCTTTTATTTTTGAATTGAACAATTGAGCTGCTCAAGATGTATAGGCCTACATGTCTAATTCGGTATACAAATACTTAATTTCAACTAAATATAGTCAGATGTGCTCAATTATAATAAAATGAATAGTGTATTGTGAGTCCAATTTTGAGTTAGTTTGTGTATTTATAAACGCCTACTTTTTCTTTTCCATTTCTTGCATCAAAGCTTGCAAACTTTCGACTGGTTTTTGTTGTTTATACTCTCCAAAGGAAGTAGTCGTCACTCGTCACTCGTCACTACTCACTTCCCATGTGTATTTTCAACACCTCTTCTATCATTTTTATGGTGGTTTAATGGTTGTTTAAACTGACACGAAATCACTCACCACGCACA
This sequence comes from Leonotis leonurus, assembly GCA_026898415.1. NCBI lineage: Eukaryota > Viridiplantae > Streptophyta > Magnoliopsida > Lamiales > Lamiaceae > Leonotis > Leonotis leonurus. Next base: position 2,604,554 of record JAPKLX010000040.1, read on the forward strand.
CAACATTTTGTGTGGCTTCTATCAATTTCTTGTTTGTATCTTACTCAATTTCGTCTTTTTTTTCCCCACCACACCACCTTTTCTTTTTTCCATTTTTATTTCCCTATATTTTGGGACATAAAAAGAGTTCGTAGCTAGAGAGGGTCCCTCTTCTATGCAGTGATAGTTTCTTGAAGTTTTGGAGAATCTTGCAACTTCCATGGCTTCAACTGTGAAGAGCTTTTCTCTATCACCACCTCATTTCGCTTCGAATTATGAGAGAAGGGCTCACACTAGGTACTCAATTAGGTGTTTCTCTAAGGATTCCACAGCTGCACTATCTTCCGAATCTCCCAATGCTGCGAAAGGAATGTCTTCTGCTGTGAAGGTGGAGAGAAAGAAGGCTGATTTGGGTAGTAATGGCCATGTGAGCTCAGGTGTGGAAGAGGGGAAGAGAGAGAAGGAGTACTCTGAGGAGGTGAAGTTGGAAGCTTTGTGGGATGATGGGTATGGCACTGAGACTGTGAAAGATTATCTTGATTCTGCCCCAGATATAATCAAGGATGATGGTGGGCCCATTAGGTGGTTCACCCCAATCTCATGTGGCCCTCATCTGAGAGGCTCACCTGTGCTGTTCTTCCTGCCTGGTAATTACAATTTTGTTCTTGAATGCTATTCATTATTTCTTATGGAAGTTGAAATCATGAGGTTGGAGAAAGTAACTTTTCAAAGATATGTATAAGCTAGTTGCTAACCTTCTACTTAATTTAAGTATTATGTTCAAGTGGTAAAGTAGTAAAGGTCTTCTTTTTTTATATATACAGGATTAGATGGTACAGGACTTGGCCTTACCCTGCACCACAAATCTCTTGGGAAGTGAGTATTTACAAAGACAATTGGTGTTAATTGAGGCATACTTGCTCCTTATAATCAAATGCAACCTGCCCTGCCTTTTTATATGAACAGAAAAGATTATATGAGTTCTTTTATGTTCGATTTTTATGATCCCTTACATACAAGAATTGTTGTCATTTCTTTTAATATCTATGGATTTATTTCAAGCAAGAGAGCTGCCTATCACGATTGGGAACTGGAATGCTTTCCAAATAGATGTTTAGGTGGCAGTACTATGTGTAATGTTCCTTTAGATTCTGTCATAGCAATTGATGTTAATAGATGCGTACTTGTTCAGTTTGAAGCTTTCATGAATTCTTGCCAGTCAAATGCAAATTTCCTCAGCCTTTTTGTATGGAAACAAAGAACAGAATATATGAGTTCATTTTGACGTTCATATTTTGTGATCCAGTACATACAAAAACATGTTGTCCTTTCTTTTACAATCTATGCATTTATTTCAAGCAAGAGAACCGACTACCATAATTTAAAACCAGAATGCTCTCTGAATAAATGTTAAAGCGGTAGGCTGGTAGCTTGCACTATGTATCATGCTCCTTTAGATTGTTGGAGGAATTCACCGGAGTGGTTCTTTTCCTTGGTCTCAGGGTCTTTGATGTTCGGTGCATGCATATCCCAGTGCAAAATAGAACACCATTCGGAGGTATCTTTATTTCTAAGTTTATATTCAGAGTTAACAATTTGCCGTTTCTTCATTTTAGCCTTCTTTGAAATTTTATCATGGTTTCATATTAGTTTATTCATAAATTTTCAGAGTTGGTAGTATGGGTTGAACAATCTCTGAGAGCTGAGCACTCGTCACGTCCTAATAAGCCCATCTATCTGGTTGGAGATTCCTTTGGTGGATGCTTGGCACTTGCAGTTGCAGCACGGAATCCTCATGTCGATCTTGTAGTGATACTAGCTAATCCGGGTACTTATTCTTCTTTCTTGAGATTGTTTCTAATAGAGAGTAAGCCGCGAGGAAATAAACAAAGAAACTTAAAGGGAAAACAAAAAGAAACTCAGAATCGAAGTTCTGCCCAAGCCGAAGTCGAAACAATAATAATTCTAATCAATGAATTATAGACTCTAGCAATGACCTATAAATACTAATAATGAAAAACCCTAACGAAACCCTAGGCCCACGGATAAGCCCATTGGCACTAAACCCAAATAACAATAATTAATAAAATAATAATTTGAATTACGAATAGCCGCTCTATCAGTTTCTTTTAACAACTGTGGGTGGCAGATTGGGAAGTTTCACTGATTATTCATCTTTTCAGCAACTTCATTTGGCAGGTCACAACTGCAGCCTCTGCTGCCATTGCTGGAAGCACTGCCCAACGAACTTCATAACACAGTTCCTTATCTCCTAAGCTTTGTTATGGGTATATATACTCACTTTGATCTGATAAATTTATTCTAGCTAGAACAAGCAGTTGATTAAAGTTAACCTGCCATAGCTTATGCCATCTAAACCCTTATAATCTAAAATTCTGGAGATCATTCTATGTGATTGTGGTAATTGCATATCTTTTGAAATATTTCTAGAAAATTTTTATTGTATACACTTGCTACTTGAAGAAAAAGGCATATTAAAGTTAAAGGAGACTGTTCATGGATAACCAATATAACAAGTGGGAACAATGTTATTTCTGTTACTCCATCATTCTTGCCTCTTTTTCCTGGTGTCTCACTTTCTTGATTTCAAATAACAGTGGGTTTTTTTAAGGATGGAATAGTATATCGGCAACTGATTCCATTTATTCATCTCATGAATCTCTTAGAGAACTTTGAATTAAGACTAGGAATGAATAATTCGTACATGTACAGAATTTCGTAGTTGCAACACTGCCTACACATACTGTATATTTATTCCAGACAGCCTTTCTAGTGTTCAAGAATCCCATCATGATCGATCATAACATGGTAGATCATTTTTCCGATATGCGGGATTTTATGTTTGCAATGTAGCCGTGATGAATGATGATGCACCTCCAATTTTCATCCCCTGAACAAGCTTTTATCTGAAAATGAAGATTCTCCTTAATTTACTTTATGCTACTAGCATGTGATCTGAACATATATGGCTTTAGGGGCACTTAGTTTACTGGATTGTAAAAGTTCTACCTTTCTGGAACCAGGTGATCCGCTGAAGATGGCTGCAGTGAATATTAACACTGCGAGCCCTCCTCCCCAATATTTTGAACAGTTAGCAAACAACCTTACTGCCATGCTACCAGGTCTTTCGGTAAGGACATTGGCACTTGACTTTTCAAGAATCATTTTCATAGTCATTACTTTGAAAAAGAGATTGTAAATCGGTTTGGAAGAATAAAAAAATGAAGCAAAAAAGATGTTCTATGGAACTGTTTGCATCATGTGTGATTTCAGCAATGTTATGAGGCAACATATTTTTCTATATTCAGTTTTCTTTAAAGTACTAACTATTATCAGTGAAATATGGATAGGGATTGTCTGATATTTTGCCAAAAGAAACCCTGCTTTGGAAACTGAAGCTGTTGACAACTGGTGCTGCTTATGCTAATTCTCGTCTTCATGCCGTTAAAGCTGAAGTACTTGTTCTTTCCAGGTTTCTTCTCTATCTTTCTCTATTGTTGAAAATAATTATTTTGATGACAATAGGATACAATAAGAAGCCTGCTCTCTTCTTCTTCAAGATAGTTGATTCTTTTTATGCTTCTAAAGAGTAAAGACTACGATAATCTTTATTTAAAGGCTTAGAAGGGACAAAACTTGAATTTTTGTATAAAATGAATGACTTAAAATAATGATGGAGGCTGGTAATGAGAGAAAGTAACGGTAATATAATGAATAACTCTTTAATTAAGAATACGAAACCACGGATGGTGGACCTTCTGATCCTTGTTCGCATCCGTATTAGTACAATAATTATTTACATGTTATTTTCCATTTTCTGTTCTTCATGCGCCGTGGATCAAGACACAATTATAATTCATGTTTTTTGGTATTTAATATTTATAATTGAATATGCATCTCAGTGGCAAGGATAACATGCTTCCCAGTAGAGAAGAAGCTTCAAGGCTTTCAAAATCACTAAAAAATTGCAATGCACGATACTTCAAGGAAAACGGTCATACCATATTATTGGTAGGTGAGGATATTATCCTGCTTCTTCCTTAACTTTTCAAATTTTTAGTCCGTTTTGCATGGCACGAGTTAGTTCCTAAAATTGCTGAGACTATTTTGCTGTCTAAACTGCTCTTGTTAAGATTAAATTATGCAAGTACATGTGATATTTAACCGTTTTCTTGTTTTTAGATGATTAATCTTCATGTTAGACTCGAGAAAATACATTTCTTGGACAGAGGCAGTGAAAACATTGCCATAAGATAAAAAATTCGATCATTTTGAAAACCCAGCTCATTTTCTGCCATTATCTTACTTATTGAACATAAATCAAATTTTATTGATGCAGGAGGATGGCGTTAATCTGTTGACTATTATTAAAGGTACTAGCACGTATCGTCGATCCAGAAACCACGATTATGTGATGGATTTTATACCTCCTAGTATATCCGAGTTCAAACAAACCGTCGAAGGAAATGGGTAATTTACCCACAAATTCATTATTCTTGCATTTTCAGTTATTCATTATTCTTGCTGCTACATATTTTATAGAGTATATATATAGTGAAACTTTCTTCAGCTAAGTACCAGACTAAGAAGATGGAGTCACTCGTCTTTTACTGCGAATAATTATTCAGCAAATTTGATTTTCTGTTATACATGAACTCTCAATAATGAGATTGAGTGTAACCGAATACAGATTCTTACGGAATTTTGGGGGTCCGGCATTCATGTCTACTATGGGAGATGGAAAGATAGTGAGAGGCCTATCTGGAGTTCCAGACAAAGGTCCAGTTTTGTTAGTTGGTTATCACATGCTTATGGGTTTAGAACTCACCCCATTAGTTGAACAATTTCTGCAAGAGAAGAAGATCATGGTTCGTGGTGTAGCACATCCATCATTGTTTATGGATCTTGCTGAGAGTGAAAATAAGGAATTCTCATTTTTCGATTATATAAGATTATACGGGGCAATACCAGTCAGTGCGAGCAATCTTTTCAAGCTGTTTAAAACAAAGTCTCATGTGCTGCTGTATCCTGGCGGTGCTCGAGAGGCTCTCCACAAGAAGGTTCGAATGCATTCTGTTTCCCTGAGTCCCCTTTCAGATTTCTTTGTCATTCCATGTTTGTAACAATCTGAAGCTATTGGAGTTCTGAAATTTTACTAACATGAAGTGAAATCTGCTTTGCTTAAAGTACCTAATCAGAATTGATACCTTTGAACTTAATGAAAGTCTTTGTGATTAGGGTGAAGAGTATGAATTGTTCTGGCCCGACCAGCCAGAATTTGTGAGGATGGCTGCAAGATTCGAAGCTACAATCGTACCATTTGGAGTTATCGGAGAGGACGACTTAGCTGAGGTATTTATTGCAGCAAAACAAACGAATATTGGTCCGATTTTAGTTTTCAACGCGACTTTTAAACTGTATCACAAAATACACGAACTTTAGTTCTTTGAAAATTATAACATAATTCACATTGATGCGTTGCAAGAACAGAATGTTACCTATACGTTCACATGGATATCTTCCTTTTCCATTTTCAGTTAATCGAAATTTTGAATCATGTCACAGTCGCAAAAATTCCGAAGTGAATGTATTTTGTGACTCAATTTAAAAGTCAGGCGTAAATTAGATGATGTCTCAAAGTTCATGCACTTTTACATAATTACTCCTAAAAGGTACTAAGCTTGAGCTGCTGCACAAAAAATGGTACTAATTGATAATTTAAAAGATTAGTGATCATTAATTTTATGTATGAACTTGATTGTGAATATATTCTCTGCTGCAATTTGATCTATTTATGAACTGGCAGTTAGTACTGGACTACGATGACATGATGAAAATCCCTTATTTGGGTGATCTTTTAAGAAGCAACAGAAAGAAGGCCCAAGAATTTAACATCAGGTATATATGTGTGTGTATATAGATAGCTATCTTATGCTCATTGAAGCTGCTAATGCCGTTGCACGTGCCATGGCTGTAGGGCCGGAGCTAGTGGTGAGGTAGCAAACCAAGATCTGTATATTCCCGGAATTGTACCAAAGATTCCTGGCCGCTTGTACTACCTCTTTGGGAAGCCGGTCGAGACAAAAGGGAAGAAGGAAATGTTGAAGGACAGGGAAAAAGCACGGGAACTCTACATGGAGATCAAGTCCGAGGTCGAGATGAGCATGTCGTACCTGCTCAAGAAGAGGGAGCAAGATCCTTACAGGAGCATCATCGACAGGACCTTGTATCGAGCCTTTGGCGCGCCCATGGATCAGGTCCCAACATTTGAACCGTAAATGGCTGGATCGATGAGGTAACCGAGTGAATGACGAGTCATCTGTCTCGGTTTCTTGATGATGTGTGACGTGGGATGATCATGATAGTATGAAAGTAAGTCTTTGTTTTGTAGGGAAAAGGTTGAATGCGAAGAAGGGGGAGAGAGAGAAGACAAAAAAAAAAAAAAAAAGAAGGGGGAGAGAAGGTGTTTATTTATTTTAAGGTGAAAATTGATTTGTTTTCACTTGCTTGATGTTGTGATAAAATCTGTATATTTATTCACTAAATTTATAGATTAGTTATGTTTATTGGTTTTCTGGATATTGCATATATATATATATAGAGTAGTTCGTAGGTTATGCATATAGAATTTGATAAAGATGACACGACCAGACTTATGTTGTTTAATATAATTAATATTCCTTCTGTTAATAAAAAGACGTTTTATTAGGTTTTACACGAGAGTTGATAGTTTGATTGTGATGTGGACTTAGCGGGTGAAATGAGTCTATTGAAGTTGAGTACGGTGAAAGATAAATAATAGCTATAAATAAAATATTATATTTAAATTATAGTCAATTAAGCATGAATTCGTATTGTTCCTAACTTTTATACTCGAATGATATGATAAAATTTATATAGTGTTATGATGATAACTATTATTATTTATTTTTTGAAATAATCATTTATATGTCTTGAACAGATACTATAAAAGAAAATAAATATTCTAAAAATGAAATTGGAACTGCATTTTAAAAACTATATAAAGATGTAATATTTTCTTTTTTAATAAATAATTTACTGTTTTTATGTTTGTGACCAGTTAAATTTATTAAATATAAAAACATACAAATTTTTTGTAAACAAATTTAGTAAGAACTTGAAAACCTACTACATATGTATATTATTAATAGTATTATGATTCTAATTATATGTGACACTTTAAAATCACTTTATTCATCTTTATTTAAA
>JAPKLX010000040.1:2611793-2627125 GCA_026898415.1 Leonotis leonurus
AGGTTTTATTTTTATGTATATACTACTCCATATTTAAGTATCATTTTCATAAATATAATATATATATATATATATATATATATTTAGTGTTAATTAATTTAATAATAATTTAAATAAATTATATACAACTTTTTCAAATTTAACGCAAATTATAAATTTTATGAAAATGTATAGATTTCACACTATTTGAAAATAAATTAAATTTATAATTTATCACATATGAATACTATAACATATTTTTAATTATTTTAATAATCATATGTTTTTTTTCAATATAAATAGTAAAAATTGAAAAATTATGTTTGTCACTAAAATAATAATATATATAATCTTTTTATTTATTTATATATCTTATATTAGATTATATGTTATTTCAAATCTAATGAAAATTTATAAGTTTATAAAAATTTTCAGAGTTCACATTATTTTAAAAGATATTTTCAATATAATTTATTACATATGATGATTACAACATACTTTTAGTTATCTTATTATTCGAACAATCCATATATATTTTTCAATATGGATAATAAAAATTGAAGAATGGTTTTTTTCTTTAAAATAGTACTCCGTCCGTCCACGAAATACCTTCCCGGTTTGATCGGGCAAGAGTTTTAATAAATTGTTTGACTTTAATAGATAGTGTGTAAGGTGTATTGAATGTTGTGTAATTAGTAGAGAATGAGGTCCACTTTATTGATGATGTGTAAAGGGTATTGAGTAGTGAGTGGTGTAAGGACCAACATTAATGATAATATATATTGAGTAGTGTGTAGTTAGTGGAGAATGTGACCCACATTATTGATGATGTGTTGAGTAGTGAGTGGAGTAATGAGTTGCCAAAAATAAAAAGTAAAGTGAGAAGCTACTTCGTGAACGGAATAAATATAAAATAATTTATAATCTTCTTATTTATTTATATATCTTATATTAGATTATATATTATTTCATATTTAAGTGTAATTTTCATTAATATAAGATATATTTAATTAGTATATTTCGATACTTATTTGAGAATTCAATCAAATTGAATATATTTGGTCATATATCATTATTAGATAATGAAATGGAGCTTCATTATTACCCACATATTAAGTTATTTATTAGTTGGTAGATGTTTTAAATGTATTTTTAATATACTTTACATGTAATTTGTTTTATCTTTAATCAAAAAAGTTAACATTCCTAATTATTTTTCATACTAATTAAAGATATCCAAACTTGTGTATTTTTTTATTCAAGTAAATATTGAATTCAATTCATGTCATTTTATTCACAATTCCACAATCATACATTAATGTTATGTGGCACATTGACATCAAATACTCATCGACTTAAATGTATAAATTATAGTTACAAATAAAGATTCTGAAAAAATTTTCCATGCTCAATAAAATTCATATATATATATATATATATATATAATTTTTGAAGGAAGCATCAGTATATATATTTAACTTTTAATTATATTATGAATGTATATATGCATATAAATAAATGAATTCATATAATTTGAGTTTATTTTCATTAATAGAAAAATATTTAATGAGTATATTTTGATACCTATTTGAGAATTAATCAAATTAATGATTTTTTTTCGTATATCATTATTAGAGAATGAAACTAAACTTCATTATTACCTACGTCTTAACTTTTCTATTAGTGATAGATATTTTAAATGTATTTTATTATACTTTATATGTATTAAAGAGTTCATATTATTTGAAAAAATTATATATAATTGAGGAATAAAAGCTTAAATACTTACTTTAATAAGTAAAAGATAAAAATATATATTTTAAAAATAAAAGTTAAAAATACCCACTTACATGAGCACATGAGAAAATTAATCATATGTTCATGTATTTCATTTCACAAAAGAATTTGAATCATATAAGCACATGAGGAAATGTATGCATTGCAGATATAAATAAATAATTTAAATAAAATTTCCACACCCAATAAAATTTATATATATTTATTTTTTTGCACGATTATATATATTTAATTTTTAATGAGATTATGAATGTGTTTATGCATGTAAATAAATGATTTTATATATGAATGAGTAATTAAATGATAAATATGAGTAACAAAACATTTATCGACTTTTAGATGAATACACATACATAAAATTCAAATAAATTGATTAGAGTTTATAAATATTTAAATATAATATATTTTCATTAGTAATATTTATATTTATAATATATATTTTATTGTTGGTCTCGAAAGAGTTGGGGGGGGGGGGGGGGGGCCCCCCATACACCAATTCAAACTTTTATGATTTTCTCGTTTTTGATTAATGAATAAGGTTTAAGAACACTTAATAACTAAGATAACTTGGGTAGAAAGTTAAGTTCTTCTTATTAGGAAGATTTAAACTTGCTCAAATATGACCTTATGAAATGATTAACTCAGTTTTAAGTATAACTTTACAAGTTAAACTCAAATTAAGTTGTGTGCGGAATTTGGTGGTTAAATGCTCTTGTTAAATGAAATTTTTTTTCTTTACTCAAGATATTACGCAAACCAATTTAAGAATGATTATGAGGAAGATGATGAATAAAGTAAACAAGAAAATTAAAGAACGCAAGTAGTTAACATGGTTCGGGATTAACTTTCCCTACGTCCACGGCTCGATCAAGATCTAGATCGATAATTCACTAAGCTTCTCCTTTCTTTTTACTCATTAAGTATGAGTCACAATAAATATCAAAACTAGATATTTTCTTGTGATTACACTTCTTCTTCCAAAGACTGAAAATTACAATCGAAGGAATACAAACTTTTGGATCAAAACTAGATACTAACTTTGGTTTGGTAAATAAGTTTTCTAGAAACCATAATCTTCAAGCAAGGTAAACACTCAAGAGAATTATTGGATGATGGAGTGTTTTTGAGCATTGAGAGCTTGAAGAAATTTGAGCAGAGTAATGACATATCTCGTTTCTGGAAATGATGGTGGTATTTATAGACTCCATTTCTGCAACTAGCCTTTGGGGAAGATGAAGAGTCCTTCTACTTTAAATTTAAATGCATGACACGTTTTGTAGAAGCACGCGCTGCCTGCATTGCGTGTTGTAACCACCTATCACGTGCTTTCCCAGTGTTTGCCATTCCAAGGAGGATACATCGTACAATAAATATGATATTCTTGTACTTCATTCCTTAAAATATCACATTTGATGTGACAACACAATAAATGATAAATATGTATGTTGGTAGTCCACCGTAGTTATCGTGAGGGACATCGAGCTTAACTTTTTCCAACAGATCGTTTCCTATGATCTGTGCATCGAGCTGTCTCTTATGTATTAATTTGTTTGATACCAAATTAAACTTTGATCATACTTCTTCATACTTGATTCCATCTATAATATTTGTAGCAACAGGAAAAAGGACAGATTGTTTTGAGAAAGCGATCTGCTGGCTTTTGACAACGGGCTGCTAGATTTTGTAATGAACAATCTGTTTGCTCCAAGATTGTATACTTGAGATGGTTCAAGTCTTCAATGATCTTACACTAGATGACAACTAGTTCTATAGGACATATAGTTTTTCTAACCATCTGTTCTTTTACATTTGTAGCTGTTCAATCTATTCTAGAAATACAGATCGTTCCTATAAGTACGTTTGAAAGTTCAAACTTCTTTTTACAATTGTAATCTGTTAAAATCTATTCTAGAATGAAATGATAACTAAAACCATGACAAGCGCTAAGGACAACGAGCTGCTGGTATTAGGGACAAATCGTTATGAACTAAAACGATCTGTTCCTAACACATGCTAACTGTTTATGTATAATTTAACTAAAGCTTGTCAATATGGTGATCAATATGTCCAGGATAGTTTTATAAGAATAATACAGATTGTATAACTAACAATCTGCTCCTTTTATTGTCAAGTTGTTTCTTAAAAGATGATATTGATAACTTGGTTTTGGAGATCTTGAAATGACTAAGTGTTGTTTCGAAAAATATCATCAAAACATAAATAAATTAGTGGGGTTCCCAACAATTTCTCCCTTTTTGATGATGTCGAAACTACACCTTATATAATTTCCTAAGTGTTGAAACAACAGATGATAAATGGCAGACAGTTAATATGCATAGAGAAATATAATGCAATAAATAACATGCATAAAAACATTGTCTGGACAAAGAGATATTGTTATCCGGTTGTTTTTAAGAACCAAAAGAACTTCAAACTTTCATTGATGATAAAGTTGTTACAGATGGAAAGAATTAACATGAACAACTCGCTGCGAATGGTAGATTACAAAAGTTTGAAAGTTAAAATAGTGTCTTCATTGTGGTGGTGGTTGTTGATCCTTCTCTTGGGATTGTTGTTGTTGTTGGCGCTTAGCTAGTTGTGCCCTCCTTTCGACCAATTCTCCCTGCCTTAGCTCAGAAGGTACATTATAACTAGCATAAATTCCATTGAATACCCTCTTGTAATCCTTGTTGTTCATGTCGATGGGATAACCTATGTGTTGAGCAGATTGATTTATGACATTAAGAATGTATGTGTCATCAATCTCTGTCGTTCTAGGAATCCTTGATGGCACCATTGAGGTTTTCTTTGGAGCAGTGAGTGCCACATTCGTCATAACAGATTGTCTGAAGAGATATTCCATAAATTTTTAATTTTTATGTTTGCTTAATTATTCATTAAACATCTTATCTACCGAACCACCTTGATACTGTGGTTCTAGTAGATAGTAGTATTCCATGACAAACCCTTTCACAATCCTATTACATTCTGCACCCTTCTTCTTGTGGAGTCATGTGAGATTTTGTGGCTCAAATAGCTAGAATTTGTCGAATAATCGAAAAATTGGATTTGTGGGTTCATCTCCTCCATCTTCAGGAGTCGAGCTGTCCTTCTTATTCTTGGCATCCATCTCTTTTTGCCTTTCTTTCTTGACTCTCCAAAGCTTCCTAAATTCGGGGTTCTCAATCTGCTCAGCTTTGTACCTAGCTAAGAACATCTCCTCTTCTTCATCTTTATCTGTGTATATCTTTTTGCCTTTCCTTTCAGCAGCTAGCTTGACGACATTCTCTTCTTTCATTCTTTTTGCTTTCTCAGCATTTTCAGCCTCTAGCCTTCTTGCCTCAGCTAGCTGTTTAGCAGTTAACTTCCTAGCAGCTGGTTTCTTCTTCACAGTGGGTTTCTTTTGTTGTACAACTGGCTGTCCATCCTTACCTTCCCCCTTTTTGACATCATCAAAGAAGTCTTTAGAGACGATGAGTCGAAGGGAAGCGATCTCCTCTTGCATTTCCTTGAACCTTTTCTCAGCATCCTCCTTATATTGCAAAAATGATGAAATGCTACCATTGATATCTTGCAACTGCTTTTCGTTTCCGCTGCTGTAGGTAGCAAGTTTGGACAACAGATCGTTATCAACTGCTTTCATATCACTGATGTTTTTGTTGACCATGAATAGCTCATCCCCAGTGACAACATCAACATCCTTCAAAGCCTGTGGAAAAATTGCTTTGAGCACTATCGGCACTTCTTGCTTGACCACAACTGGAATGGTGGTTTTCTCCATATCAGCATATTGCTGCTCCACATGCTTCTTAACTTGATTAACCATGTTGGCAACAACTGTCTTCATAAGTTCATCACAATTATCAACTTCTTCCTTGTACAACTCGAGTTTTTGATCATTTGCTTCATTGTACTTGTCAAAAACATCTTTATCTCCATCCGAGTCCTTGTGTAATTCTTTTGATAAACTGTTGTGTGGATTTTGAAAATTGGCTTCAACAACGTGTATAACCTTCTCAGCAGCAGCAAAAATAAAATTGGCGAGGGTAGCAGTTCGATCGTTGATCCGAATGTGAATCAGATTATTCATCTACTCCCGGTGGCTGTTGTGGTGAATCTTTAGCAGTAGGATTATTTGATTCGTCAAGAGCAGGTGGTTCTGTCATCATTGTGTCAACAGATGGTTCTTGCATCGTTGCATTAGTAGATGGTATAGATGTGGCAGTTGGTTGTGATGTAGATGTTTCACCAGCTGCAGATGGTTCTTTCTTCTCCACAGTGGGTTCTTCAAGATTGAAGAAATCATCAAAGTCTCCGGACTGCAGATCGATTGCAAGATCATATAGGTTATGTTCCTTGGCATAGAAATGAACTAGATCGATCTTCAATTCACAAGCTTCTTCTTTTATTTTGGTGAGAACATAAGTTCTAAAGTATTTTCGTGCATCAAGGATATCCAAAAATCTAAAATACGTTATTAGTTGGTTTTCCTCCACCTTCGGATCACTGATGGAGAAAAGTAGCAATATAGCCTCTAGTATGTAAAATTTGCAGTCTCTTATCTCCAGGTAGGTTTGAAACCAATTGGCCATTTCCAATGTCTTTGGAGTGAGCTCGATTCTAGGCATCAGTTCCGAAACTACCTTAGCAGCCTTTTCTTGTATCTGTTGAAATATGAGTTGTGCTCCCCGTAGGCGTGTATCCAGATCATAAGCAGGTTGTTCATGTGGGTTAATCTCCACATCCTCTTCCAGAATTTCCTGAACATCTGTCTCTCTTGCATCCACCTCTTGAGCAGGTCGTTGAAGTGGATGAATGGTTGTGAGTGGTTCTGCATCACTGACCACAGTGTCATCCAGCTTGTCTTGGAGATTTCGAGCTGTTGGCTTTTTCTTGGGTTCCTTCTTTGTTGCTTTCTTGGTCACCTTCTTCTTTTGTTTCTCAAACACAGGAGATGGCTCCTTGGTTGCTTTCTTGCTTTTCTTTGATGCAGCAGCTGATTTTGGGTTACCAACGGGTTTCCTTTTAGCAGCTCGCTCCTCTCCTTCTTGAGCAGCTGCAACTTCTCCAATGGTAGTTGGCTTCTTGGTGGGAATTACCCATTCCTTGTTAGATTGCCCAATCTGAATCAGGGTTTTCTTAATCTTCTCATCGGTTACCTTTAGGAAAATTTGTGAAGCTGTGCCTATAGGAAGTCTTTGATGAACGAACAGTAGCTTGAGTAGAGGAGCATGATTTGATTAATTGTAGGTTTTCTGAACTCTGGGCCCTTCAATCCCGAATCCGCCTTTTAATTCTGTTTATTATTTTCGTTTTATTTCTTGTTCCTCCCATTTATCTTGGTTAGAGTGTTTATGATTTCCCTTTTCTTGTTTTATAACACTTAGGATTAGAGCCGCTCTGTTAAGCTTTCCATCGAGATTCGACCGGGGTTAGCTTGCCACGTGCAATCGACCTCGTATATTTGCGAGAACCTAAAGTACACATTTTAGGTCTAACAAATTTTGACGTCGTTGCCGGGAAAGGCTGTAGGCATTTTTAGTTTAAGTGCTATTGTTGTTTGTGTTTATCCTTTTATGTACTTGTGATTTTACATTTTTGTCTTGTTCCGTCTTCTTGTCTCGTGTTCATTAGTTATTTTTCTATTTATGTGTTATGTGTTTTCTTTTCGTATCGTGTTGTTATTTCTTTTTCGGTTATTTAGTTTCTTTTAGGTATCTAGGTATTTTTCTCCCGCAAGTTGCGTTTGATCCGTTTGTTGTGGTGACAAGTTGTGTATGCAGAGATATCAACAATTCGCTTCTTCTCAGCAGCAACCACATCAGGGACCACCACAAGCTTCAGTCGAGGAGAACCTGAACATGTTTGTTGGAGCTAGCAATCAGAGGTTCAAGACTGTCGAAGCTTCAATGAAGCGGATCGAGATCCAAGTAAATTGAGGAGAAGATGCAATGTCGAGCTCGAGACATTAAATGAGCATTTCTTTAGTTAATTTTTGTTCTTTTATTATTTCCCTTTTTAGTATTTCATTTTCTTTTGTATGATAAATAAATAGTCGAATGTCGATCTTGAATTGCAGGTGAGCACAGAACTCAACCCTCCTCCTCCTTCACCATCCGACTATCGGGATCCATTGGATCCAGCGTACTAGTTGTCTTTTTATTTTATTTTATTTATTTATTTATTTCGTTTAGTTTTATGCTTCTTTCGTACCTTGTTTTGTGTATGCAGGTACCAATCTTGGGAGTCAGCTAGATTCTCGGGCTTGTTGTCGGCTCTTTGTTATCACGGAAGTTCTCATTACCCTGTCTCTTTAATTCCTTACTACGAGGGTGTAGTATGATTTAAGTGTGGGGGGGTGTTGGTAGCTTTCTTGCATGTGTTAGTATTTTTTATTATGTCTTATTTTTAGTCTATGTGTGTCCCCATCTTAATTATTTGTACGTTTACTTGCTTATTTGATCACCTCGTGTTGATTGTTGATATGTGAGCCCTGTATGTGACATTATTGGGAACCCCACAAATAAAATTAGTTTTGATGATGTTCTCTCGAAAACACACTTAGATTTATTCATGTTCTGAGTTACTTCAATTTGCTCCATATGTAACAGAACACTAATATATAAAGTGTATCTGATAGGAGATCTGATCCCTGTTCTGTCTTCGAAATGTTATGTTTTGTGAAGGACTTTATCCTATAAAAGTCATTCTGTCTTCTGTTAGTCAAAAGGACCAGAATGTTAAAACAAGACTCATCAGGATAACCATCTGTTCTCACCAGAACACTCAGTAGAATCAACTCATCTCGAAGTAAAAATCTGTTGAACCAGATCATCTTCAACCAGATCGTGTTGAATCAGATCATCTTCAACCAGAACGTGTTGAACCAGATCATCTTCAACCAGATCGTGTTGGACCAGATCATCTTCAACCAGAACGTGTTGAACCAGATCATCTTCAACCAGATCGTGTTGGACCAGATCATCTTCAACCAGAACGTGTTGAACCAGATCACCTTCAACCAAATTAACTAGGATCAGATCAATGTCAACCTATGTTCAACCAGATCAACTATGACCAGATCGATGTCAACTTGTGCTTGACCAGATCAACCTCGACCAGATCGACCTCGACCAGATCGACTTCGACCAGAACGACTACAACCAGATCGACATTCAAATGATGAAACCAGATGATATCGGCTAATTTTTGGTGAATCTTAAAGACTGAACTACGTCATTCATACCATAGAAGGAAAAGAATCAATCAAGACAAGAAGAAGGAAAGCAGTATCTATCAAACGATCTGCTTACCATATATAGAAGATTATGTCAATCCTTTCAGAAGGTAAGAGGAGATAAATTAGGGATTCACTATCCTTGATTGGCGAAATCACATTAACTCAAACCAATCAAGCTCAACGGTTAGAATTTCAAATTCTACACCTATAAAAACTCGGAACAAAGACTGGCAAAATAAGTAAGAAAAGAGCAATATACGTATTCAAGATCCTCTATCATCTACAAGCTGTAACTCTGCCCAGAAATCATCTCAACCATCGAAGCACTTATTGAGAACATTTCTACTCAACAGATCGTGTTCCGAACCGTTCGTGATCGTAATCACACCTCGATTCAAGTCTGTCTTATCGAGAAAGAAAGAAGGAGATCTTTGCTAGCTAGTACTTTTCTAGTGGATTAACGTGAAGAGATCCAGTTTACAGTAGTTTTTTATAAGTTGTAAAGGGACACGACCCTTATTCGTGCATAAGTTTTGACCAGATTGTGTCTGAAACTTGTGGCTCATTCTCAACGAGTATAAACAAGAAGAGTATTCTAGTAGTGGATATCTAATCCAGTTTGGATTAGACCGTGGACGTAGGGGGTTTCCCGAACCATGTAAAATAACTGTGTTATTTACTTTCTGCATTTTATTTTCAAGTTGTTTTATCCTCTAACCATCATACTCATTCAAAATTGCATTCTTAATCAATCTGCTAAATAGTTGGTTAAGTTTTTGAAAAGGTTTTCTAAACAAAGAGCACCGACTAAGTCCACCATTATTCCGCACACAACGCTCTGCTAGAGAATAAGATTACTCTTGATCTATGCCTAGTGTTATTCACTCGAGAGATTCTATCTGGACAGAACGAGATCGATCTGATATTCGATCTGGTTTGTTACTTATAGCGATCTGCTTTATAGAAAGCTTAAATCTCTCTAATCAAATTAGTCAAGTAACCAGAAAGGTTTGCATTTGATGTATTCCCCCCCGTACACCAAACCTTGCTCTTCCAGGACCAACAAGTGGTATCAGAGCAGTGGTTCATAAGACCATTGTTTCTGTTTTCACAAGAGTGAAATCTGCGTGGTCAACTTGAATAGATCTAGAAAACCTCTTTTCATTCATCTGCATCATATCTGTCATTATGGAATCATCTGTTATCAGGGCATGTGAAGAATTCTCCATCCAAGGATATAGAGAGTGGAGTTTCAGAATCAAGATGTGCCTCAAAGCTCATCACTGCTTGATGTGGAAAGTGATTGAAGAAAGGCCATTAGTCATTTCTGAAGAAGCAACCCGTAGCACTAAAACTAGAGTGGTCAAGGAGGATGTACTAAAAGATCCCAGAAAGTACACATCCGAAGAAAGAAGAGAAGCAAATCTTGATGACTTTGCCAATGGAGTTATCTCCAGTACTGTAAAAGGAGTTCATCTGGCTAAGATCCAAGATCTTGACACAACCAAAGAGATGTGGGAAGCCTTGAGAGAACTATGTCTAGGTTCTGAAGCAATGATCGAGAACAAGCTGTCTCTAGCATGCAACAAGTTCGATGAATTCAAGATGAAACCTGGAGAAACCATCAAGCAGATGAAGAACATGTTCATAGAAGTGTTACTCGAAGTCTTTGCCTTTAACAAAAACAAGTACACACAGAGAGAGAAGAATCTAAAGATCCTCAGAGCATTACCACCAAGCTGGGAGATTTATTCAGCAATGCAACCACTACGTGCTGACTTCAACGATCTGTCCGTGGAAGTTTTATTTGATCATCTGGTTGTTCACAAATGTGACATCAGAAGGATACATAGATCAGATCATTCCTCCAACAAGAAGAATGAAAACAACTCAAAGAAAGAGAAAGAGATTGCCTTCAAAGCAAAGTGCAAAATAGATGAAGCAGAACTATCTGCCACACCAGAAGAAGGAGGCTATGATAAACTGCTCAAAGAATTTTCCATGATTGCCAAGGGATGGACAAGATGGAAATCAGATCGAGAAAGTATCGAAGATTCTACAAAGATAACAAAAGCAGATACCAGAAGAACAAAGAAGCAGAACGATCTGACAACAAAAAAGAAGGTAGAAGTAATGGTAAAACTCCTAACTCTACTGACTACACTTGTTATGGATGTGGGAGAACAGGTCACTTCAAGACAGATTGCCCAGACTTGTCTAAAAGTCAAAGAGAAGAACTATGAGCTAAAAGAGATCGTAAGCTCAGAGCTCAACGCAAGGCTATGATTGCAGAAGAAGATTCTAGCAGCTCAAGTCATCTGACAGACAGTTCATCAGAAGATGATGAAGCATTCTATGCAGAAGAAACGGATGAAGAATGGGATGAATGCTACATGGGTCTAGATAATGGACTCGACCAGAATGAGGTAAACTCTCATGTCTCTCTGTCTTCAAATAAACCTATGTATGATTCAGGAAATGAAGATGAACCAGAAGTGACATGGGATGAAATTAATGAGATGTTCAAAAGCTACACCAGCATAAAAAAGTTGTTTTCTGAAGTCATCAAGGAAAATGACAAGCTGAATGACACCGTGAAGACATTCTAATTTGGAATACATCAGAAGAGAGTGAAATCGATGTTCCATTTAATGCTGATGCAACAAGCTCACAGCAAGGGGGAACAGAACATATCGTTCTGGATCTAGACAGATCGATGACTCCACCAGAAGATAACAAACCAGTAGGAGACAATATTGAACAATCTCAAGATCAACCAGAAGATTCCAGAGATACAAATGGTTGGAATAGTAATCAAGAAATTGAAGAACCATAAGCTGAAAATCCTTTTCAAGCATCTTCAACAACACACCCAGAATTTGAGGACCCAACAAATGAACCTGAGCCTGAGATATCAGAAGAAGAGATGTCTAACAGAAGGAGATGGATCCAAGACAATCATCCTCCTGAACAGATTGTTGGGAACCCATCAGATCGAGTAAGAAACAGAAGAATGCATGGAGAAAGTGCACTTCTTAGTTGCTATCTATCACGCGTTGAACCATCTGATGCTTTTGAAGCACTCAAAGATGTAGACTGGGTTACTGCTATGCAAGAAGAACTCAACAAGTTTAAAAGAAACCAAGTTTGGTATATAGTAGACAGACCAAAACATCAGAGAGTGATAGGTGTCAAATGGGTATTCAAGAATAAACGAGATGAGAACGGTGAAGTAGTCAGAAACAAAGCCAGATTAGTCGCAAAAGGATACAGTCAACAAGAAGGTATTGATTTTGTTGAAACTTTTGCACCAGTTGCCAGATTGGAAGCAATCAGACTGTTCCTAGCATATGCAGCATACAAGAGATTCAAAGTGTACCAGATGGATGTTAAAAGTGCATTCCTAAATGGTACTTGAAGAAGAAGTCTATGTTGAGCAATCACCTGGTTTTGTAGAAGGAAATCCAGACCAGAAAGTATACAGATTGGCTAAAGCCGTTTATGGTTTGAAACAAGCACCTAGAGCATGGTATGAAACGTTGTCAACATTCTTATTGGAATCAGGCTTTAGAAGAGGCTCTGTTGACAAAACACTGTTCGTAATCAAAGTCAAACAACATATCCTTTTAGTCTAGATATATGTTGATGATATCATATTTGGATCACAATCTGCCTATTTGTGTGGCAAATTTGCTGAACTAATGAAAAATAAATATTAAATGTCCATGATGGGCGAGATGAATTTCTTTCTAGGTTTGCAGGTAAAACAGTTACCAAATGGTATCTTTGTGAATCAAGCAAAGTATATTAACGATCTGACCACTAAATTTGGAGTCAAAGACAGTAAACCAGTCAAAATTGCAATGCAGACCAACGGGAAGATAGATCCAGACCCAGAAGGCAAACCAACAAATATAGCATAATACAGAGGCATTATTGGCTCGCTGCTGTATCTTACTGCAAGTCGACCAGATATTACATTCGCAGTTGGAGTATGTGCTAGATACCAGGCCAATCCCAAAGAATCACATATGGAAGCTGTCAAAAAGATACTTAGATATCTTAAAGGAACCATTCACATTGGTCTCTGGTATCCGTGTGATGACAACCTTGAATTAACAGGCTATTCTGATTCAGATTATGCAGGATGCAAATTGGACAGAAAGTCTACTTCTGGTACATGTCAGTTTCTTGGAAACAAGTTGATATCTTGGTTCTCTAAGAAACAGACATCTGTTGCCACATCAACAACTGAAGCAGAATATATGGCTGCTGGAAGTTGTTGTGCACAAATTTTATGGTTGAAGTAGCAACTAAAGGATTACGAGATCGATGTAAAGGAGATACCTATATTCTGTGACAGTTTAAGCGCAATAGCGATAACACAGAATCTAGTACTCCATACAAGGTGCAAGCATGTTGATGTGAGACATCACTTTATTAGAGATCATGTAGAGAGGAAGCACATCCAGATAGAGAAGATTCACACAGATGTGCAACGTGTTGACATCCTAACTAAAGCTCTATCAGAAGAAAGATTCAAGATGCTATGTGGAAAGCTTGGATTACTAAATCTGGATAACAAAACAGAACGTCACCAGAATGACAAACCAGAAAGTGACCAAAATGACAAACCAGAACGTCAACCAGAATGACAGAATAACAGACCAGACGGAAATACAGATTTCACGTGTCAAAACTTGCCCAGATTGAAGAAATGCCACGTGGAAATTATTTTCAATAAATAATTACTGATTCAAGGGGGAATTTTTGGGAAAATTGAAGCGTCCTAGATAGAAGACGTCACTACGCATAATTAACCTCCTAATTACAGTCTGTAAAGTTATTTTCTAACCTAGATTTACTAAATCTCCTATATTTGTGATGATTAGCACACCTTTGGAAACTGTGATCGAGAAAATCTCTGCAAGAAAAAGGAAAAGGGAAGTTGCAGTGGATAGGAAGATACGCACACTCTCGCCTACAACCCTAGGATCTAGCGCGTACATCAAACGCAAGGAAAGGCGGCAAAATAAAAAGGCTGAAGCGGAAAAACCTAAAAAGGGAGATCTTCATCCAACCCTCCAATTTTTATCACTTTCATTTGTGTCGTTGATTGTTTTTGTTGGTCCCGAAAGAGCAAGGTTTGGTGTATGGGGGGGGGGGGGGAATACACCAAATGCAAACTTTTTCAGTTTACTTGACTAATTTAATCAGAGAGATGCAAGCTTTCTGAAATACAGATTGCTCAAGTTGATAGAACAAAGTGATTATCTAATCGATTAGATTCTATCCAAGTAAGATCCCTCAAGTGAGATATACAAAGCTGAAAGTAAGCGTGAACTTAATTTCCAACAATGTACTGTGTGCGGAATAATGGTGGACTTAGTCGGTGCTCTTGTTAAGAAAATCTTTAGAAAAATTAATCGAGTATTTAGGAGATTGATTAAGTATGCAGGTTGAATGAGTATGATAGATAGAGAATAAAAACAACTGAAAATAAATGCAGAATTTAAAAGGCACAGTTATTTTTACGTGGTTCGGGAAACCCCCTACGTCCATGGTCTAATCCAAACTGGATTAGATATCCACTACTAGGATACTCTTCTTATTTAACCTCGCTGAGAACGAGCCACAAGTTCCAAGTACAATCTAACTGAAACTTATGCACGAATAAAGGTCGTGTCCCTTTACAACTTACAGAAAAACTACTGTAAACAGGTTATCTTCACGTTAATCCACTAGAAAACTACTAGCTAGTAAAGATCTCCTTCTTCTCTCGATAAGACAGACTTGAATCGAGGTGAGTTGATGTGATTACGATCACGAACTGATTGAAACTTTTGTCTGATGAAAGAAAGAATTGCTTGAGTGTGTTTCTGTGATATATCTCTTGTTCTTGTTCTTCAGACTTTAAAACTTCAAACATATATAGGCTCTGAATTTGAAATTCTAGCCGTTTGTTGATTTGGCGTGATTTGATTTGTGGATTGCCAATCAATCATATCTCTTCTTTCCTTGTAGAGTCGTTGATTGAATCTTCTATGAATGGCAAGCAGATCATCTATGATTACTTTCCTTCTTCATGTCAATCAGTGATTATGTTTCCAATTCTCGATGGGTAGATTTCAATGTCTCACAGACAGGTTTGGTTCAACTCTTTCTGTTTTGCTTCAAACCTTCTGGTTATGTCATTTCTGGTCTTAGTGTCATTCTGGTAGAACACTGGTTAGACATCTTCTGGTTGAAGTGCTTTTCTGGTTGGACACTTGTTGGATCGGGAGCGCCCATCAGAATTGACGTACTGGCCCCACAC